>PVKN010004610.1:14207-33139 GCA_004027915.1 Capromys pilorides
CCCCCCCCCCCCCCCCCCCGAGTGCTGAGCTTTCGAGCATGTGCCACTGTGCCTAGCTGTAACTTAAAGATCTTGACCATCTTTCCCTTCCATAAGCTATCGCTCTGCTCCTTTCACTGATGACACTACGCTGACAGGACCTATTGAGCAAGAGGTAGCAACTACTTTAGACTTGCTGATGAGATATTTTCAGGTCAGAGGGCGAGAAACGCCCCAGGGTGAAGGGTGAATTGTTGTATCTGGTCTCTTCTACAACCAAGAAGGCATGACGCCTGGTGTGTTTCTTTGGACTTCACTGGCAACACATTTTTCCTTCAGGTGTGTCATCCTGCTACTAAGTTTTGAATGAGCCTAGGGCAGGAGCAGGCTCCATACTTTGCCACTCCGGCCATCTAAGCTAGCAGACCCTATGGTGTTTGAGGTGGTAGCGAAGAATGGGAGAGTCTGACAAGCCCGCATAGGCACCACCGGCCCTTAAGGTTCTGGAGCAAGGTCCTACCATCCTGAGGCAGCTCCTCACCTGCTTTTGGGCCTTAGGAGAGTCCGAATACTTGGCCATGGGCCACCAAGTTACTATGTGACCTGAGCCACCCATCACAAATTGGTTGTTATCCAACCCATAAACCATAGAGCCAGGCATGGCCATCGGCACTGAGAAATGGTCTGGTCCATATGAGATCAGGCCACAGCAGGCTTTACAGCCTAAGCCACTCCCGTGAAGAAGTGGCCCAATGCCCCTGCTCCCCGTTCCCTGTGGACTTGGGGTGAGTTCTTGACAGAGGAAGAGGACTACCAAATGGGGAATAGAAGAAAATGCCTAAAAACACCATCTCAACCATGCAGCCAGTCAGACAACCAAGGACAGCTATTATGGGTATCTCCTACTTTGTTATAAATGTTTGTGCGTGTAAATTGACACTATAAAGCAAATATCTCCATTTTCTTCCTACTTGTTTCCTTATTAGGTAACACAAGATGCATTGATCTATATTTTATTATATTAATGTATTGCTGATTTACACTGAGGCATTTAAGTTATGGATATTAAGGAAGTGTGGCCGTTACTCAGAGACATCCCTTCCTCTTCTGGGGAGGGGTGGCGTATGTGCCATTGCACACAGGGTTGTATCGTGCTAGGCAGGATAAAGACCTTGTGATTGCCCTCACCTGACATCAAGTATGATTCAATGGAAGCCTATGGGTGCTAAGTTGACAAGAGCTGGACTTGTGATGTTTAACTTTATGTGTCAACCTGATTGGCTCAAGATGCCCAGGAGTGTGGCCACGACACATTCTGCATGTGTTTTGGTGTGGTCCTGGATGAGATCAACATTTGAATAGGCAGAAGGAACACGGCAGAGGGTCCTTCCTAGCCCGGGAGGGCCTCTTCCCATCAACTGAAGGTGGGAGCTGAACGAAAAGTGTGACCCTTCCCCCCATAAGCGTCAGGACAGCGGGGTCTCTTTCTCCCTTTGGACTTGAACTGAAACTCTAGCCTCCTTCTCAGTCTCAAGCATGCAGGCTCTCAGAGCAGCTCTCCTAGGGCTAGAGAGCTCCTGCTCAGACTCTGGGACTTCTCAGCTTCCCTATCACAGGAGCCGATTCCATAAGAATTCTCTCCCTCACACATTCACAGATTCATGCACCACTTGATCACCGGGATACGTTCTGGGAAATGCATAGATGGGAGACTTTGCGCAAACACCACTGTACTCACACACACCTAGATGCCTGCTACACAGCCGTCTACAAGCAGAACCTACGGCTCCTAGGCTACAAACACCACAGCATGTTACTGTTGTGAGTACTGTAAGCAATCATAACACAATGGCAAAAATTTGTGTATCTATGAGTATTAATTTATTTACTTACTTGAGGGAGTATGAGGAATCAAACTCAGGACCTCACACTTGCCAGGCAGGTGCTGCACCACTGAACTAAATCCCGGTCCCTCTACACGTATCTAAACAGAAAAAGTATAGTAAAGAACTGGGGAGATAGCTCAGTAGAATAAGCACTTGCCTGGCAAGTACAAGGGCCTGAGTTCAATCCCCAGGGAAAAAAATGTATAGTAAAAATAAATAGGCAATGGAAAATCTTAAGTTCCATTATGATTTTATAGGAGCACTGTTACAAATCTAGTCTGTTACTGACTGGCATGTACTATATATAAGATATATCTACAGTATAGCCTGCTCATCCTGTAAATATGTTGTTTAGTTTCAGATCTTAAATATCAAGGATTTTACATAAAGATACAAATTTACAATTTCTTAAGGGGAAAAAAAAGGAGTATCTTAGTGACAGGTTTTTTTAAGTGATTGGCACAGCAGAGAAACAGGCAGAAGGAAAAAGGGAAGGGGGCTTTATTTTCTTTGAGGACACAGGAGAGAATGTGGGGAAGGATGGGGAATTTTTTCCACTAGACAAAGGGAGGCTGAGGCTTTTATGGCCTTTTACCAGGAGAGGGGCTTGAAGGGGATGTTTAGATTTACCTGAGAAACTGATTAGGGGTCTTCCTTAGGCGGTAGGATGGGTGAAAGTAAATTATGTCCTGGGCTCAGTTGGAGAAGTGGGAGGTGGTCTTGGGGAAGATGGGTTTTAAGGGCTTCAGCCATACTAGATGACCACCATGATTATTTCAGCAATTCATACCAGGGCCAGAACCTACCGCTAACCACACCACGCTTGCATTCCTGCCCAGCAGTTACCAATCAGAGCCTTTCGCCTGGGCATGCTTTTCCTCCTTAGCTGGAGTCTCTACCACACACTGTAGCCTCACTTCTGCTGCCTCGATCATTAATTCTAGCAGCTGGGCACCGCGAGGGGTTTTGGTTTGCAGGGTCTGTTTCATGTGTCCCTTCCCCCACTAAACGGTGAGGTCTAAATGCAGGGGCGATGAATGTGTTCAACAATGTACCCTACCCCCAGCATCTGGCGCAACATCTGCCGCAAAGCTAGTGCTCAAAATATGTTGTGCTTTTTCTTGTTGATTTTCTTTCGTGTTTGAGACAGAAAGGTTCATTACGAGGTTCAGGCTGGCCTGGAACTCACTTTGTAGCCCAGGCTGACTCAGCCTCCCAAGTGCCGGGATTATAGACGCGCGCCACCACACCCTGCCTTCAAAATATGTTAAATGAACGGATTTTCCATGCACTCAAACAAAAAGCCAGAGGGGGGCCGGCGAGATGGTTCAGTGGTCTAAAGCGCCTGCTTAGTAGGGCTCAGGCGACTGCGGGGACTGCAGTTCGATCCCCGGCACCACATGCTGTGCCAGCGCCACCACCAGGGCAGGCTGAGCCAGCCACAAAATGAATAAATAAAGAAACAAACAAACACAACAAGCAAACAAATAAATAAATAAATAAAATAAAATAAAATTAAAAAAAAAAAGCCAGAGGTGCCCATAAGATGCAGCCACGTTGGCTTCCTTCCAAGCAACCCAGCACAACGCGACGGGGCCCGGAGGATTTAGCCGCAGTAGAGCACAACAGTTGCGACGGTCAGCCCGCAACAGTCGGGTGATGCCTCAAAAAGTTAAAGACACAATTGCCACACAACAGACCTCTTCCACACTTAGGTGTACACCTCAAGGAATTCAACACAGGTGCTGACAAGCGCTTGTACCTGCATGTCCACAGCAGCGCTCTTCACAATCCACAGGCTAACGTCAGGCGGATGGACACAGTGTGACACGTTTATGCAGTGAAATGTTAATCCGCCATAAAAAGGAAGGAGGCACTGACATATGCTACAGCATTCATGGGCCTTCACAGCTGCTAGGCAAAGGATGCCGGATCCCAAAGGTCAAATGCTGTAGGACTCTGTTTACAGGAAACATGTAGAACAGGTAAGGCCACCAAGACAGGTCACAGACTGGTGCTTTGGGGGGGGTTGTGGCCCATGGAGAGCACTTGCTAGTGGGCCTTAGGTTTCCTTTTGGGACATTTAACGGGCAGGAAATGAATGTTTTTGGAACTAGCTGGACATGATGACTGCACAAAATGGTAAGCGTCACTAAATGTCACTAGATTGGTCACTTATAAAATGGTCAACTTTATGTCACGTGAATGTCACCTCAATTATTTTTAGAAAAGTGACACTATTAGAGCCAGACTGCTTGGGTTCAAATCCCAGGTGTGAGGGATGAGGAGATAGCTCAGTGGAATAAGTGCTTGCCTGGCAAGCACAAGGTCCTGAGTTCAATCCCTGCAACAACAACAACAACAACAAAAAAAAAAAAAAAAAAAAAAAAAAAAAAAAAAAAAAAAAAAAAAAAAAAAAAAAAAAAAAAAAAAAAAAAAAAAAAGGAAAAAGAAAAGTACAAATTCCAGGTGTGTGCATTTGTTAGCTGTGTGAATTCTCCAACTGGTACACTGGCACCAACTGGACTCTCTCCTGTGAGCCTAAGCGACTCATGTCCAGGACATACAAGGGACATGGCATGTGGGCAGCATGGTTCCATAATATGCCTTGGGGTTTGCCCCCTCCTCCTGGGGCATTTTTATTCCTTCAAGAATGACCGGAGGCACAGAGGACTCCCAAGGGCCCAACAGGCCTGCCCGGGCTCCCAGACCCCATGGCTACATGTGCTATCTAAGGTTGGGATCAAACATTTCCTGCCCATTAAATGAGAGCAAGAGCTGTCTATCGAGGAAGAAATAAGAACTGCAGATATCAAAGCCAATGCATAACCTTCCCGGGCTTCTGTTACAACTTCCTTTGGTAATTCTTGTTCAAAAGCAGTGCCCTGCGACAGGGTGGGGCGGGGTGGAGCAGGACTGTGGGTCCCCTGCTCCCTTGAAAGTTCCCTGCACGCTCAGACTTGCGTCCACATATCAAATATCTGCAGCCACAAGGCGCTGGCCCACGGCTGTTTGCTCTCTGGACATTATTTATTGCTCGTATAAATTGGCAGGATCTCCCTGGGTGCATAACTTTTTTCCCTGACTAGTTTCTTCCCAGAAGATCCCAGACTAGGGGGCCAGCCTTGCAGACGCCAACAGAACAATCTTCTTTCAACAGCATTAATTATCTGTATGGCTTTCCATAACAACAAAAGAAAACATCTTGACCCGCTGCCTGCCAATATTTAAGGCGCTGGGAGAGGGAAATCCTTTCATCTCTGCGGCTCCCAGAGCAGTGGGTTTGATGAAACATCCTTCCACCCACCCCTCCCCTTTTATATTCCGAACTTTCCTGGCCTGATTAATTCTCCCCGTCTCTGTAAAGGGCTGTGTATACTCTCGAGTGTTGACTTGATTTTCTTCTATAAAAACATCCTTGCAAGAAATTAAAACAGCTTAGCCCATCGTTGTTCCAGAAGCTACTTATAAAGACTCTTATTCTTCCATCATGAAAGGTGGGGTGGGGGCAAATTAAAAGATGTGTCGTGGTAGACCAAGGCCGGCGGAGAGAGTGTAGAGATGGAATATGAGTTGAGAAGATTTCTTTATTTTAAATTAAAGTTAAGGATTAAAGGCATCGGGCTTTCAAGAGTTATGGTGAAAGGCTTTTTAGCAGTCCCAAGTGGATGGGCCTGTAATCTTCTTTTTAAATGGCTATATTTAGACCACAGAGCACTCAGCCAGTGGAACCAGAAGCTCCAGCAGGGGGGACACACGCGGGACCCAGGACGGGGTTTCAATATTAGCTATGGAAATGGGACTGACTCTGCTAGGAGTGATTCATTTCTGAGGTACAGACGGCACTGAGAACAGTGTCTGGGTTTTAGTGATCAGTGCAAGGGTTTCCTGGCCAGGCTGGGGGAGCCTAAGCCTTTGGGAAGGTGAGGACCTCGTTCCAAAGGTCGCTCCATTCAAACACTGCCAGGTTCGCACCTATGAGGGCATCGCTTGCCTCATGAAGGCACCTGTGGCTGATAACGTATATGGTCATTTGTGAACTGGAAAAATGACCTATCAACCTGCCTCCCTCATCAGGTTAATTAGCAGATAAAAGTAAAACAAGGTGCTACTCATAGGAAATACGTTGATTTCATCACCTGTCTCCCATTGTAAGCTCTGTGATCATGTTTAATGAATCTAAAATTTAACTGAGTTCACTGCTACCCTGGTCAGGGACAAACGGGTGATGGATAAAGGTTATCAGAGCAAGGTCTAGCATTACACATCAAATCAATATTGCAAAGAGCAATTCATTCCAAAATATAAGAAACCAAGTTAGATTTTTAAAAAAATAATAATTTTTAAAAGGTTCATTTATGTGGGAAATAAACTGCCATGGTTGATACAGCACAGTACAGAGTCCTTAAGGGTCTGGTGTATAATAGGTAGGAATCCAGAAATAGGAATTCGGTAGAAACAAGAACACTTTCGACTCTGTAAAAGCAGGACCTCCTGGGCTGGTCTCAGTGTGGTTTGGTTTTTGTTCATTACCAGAGACACAAGTTAGTGTTCTAAAATCAAAAGTGACAATGATCCAACATGCAAGGCAACATAATCCTCTTGTAGGAAGCAAACACACGTTTCCCACATTTATCTCAAATTGCAAATCAGAGCAGCCCTGACATTTTTTCTCTAAACCCATTCCAGTATCCTAGTGACTTTAAAGAGTTTGAGGAGCCAGGGATATGGCTCAGCGGCACAGTGCCTACCTGGCAAGCACAAGGTCCTGAGTTTGATTCCCGGTGGGAAGAAAAGAAGGGAGGAAGGGAAGACGAAAGGAAGAAAGAGTTTGAATTAGACCAGGTCTTGGGCGTGTGGCCATTCTCTTTCCTACTCACCAGGACTTCGGAGAGAAAGCAACAGAGTCAGGACCACAGGTGTTCTTCCTAACCTCAGGCAGCTGGAGCTTGCTTCACCTGCAGGACCCTCCCAGGCTTGCCAAACATCATCCCAACAGCCCCCTCCTGGGAGCAGAGCCTGGGAACCAACAGGATTAGGAAGGTTCTCAGGAATTCTGATGTCCAACCTTGTGATTTAAACAGGAAGGAGACCTCATTTCACCGTCTTTTCCCCAAGTTCAAGCGATAGACTCTAACCCCCTCTAGAAGTCTTTCAAGTCATATCTAAATACACCGGTTTGTCATTCACTCATTCCTTCCTTCCCACCCCCGCCTCCCCACTCGCTGGGCGCCTACTGTGTGCCCTCCCCGTGCACAGCACCAGGGCACACTGGCATGCACACGACGATAGAATCACTGGTCTAACAGAATGCGCCAAACACAGGGCCATAAGCTGCGTCAGTAGTGTTGGGGTGAGCTTTGGGCATGGACTGTCCACTCCATTTGCTTCTTTCTGTATAACTTTTGAGATTCTCCATAATAAAGCTTTTTTAAAAAATGTATTTGGTTATTACAGAGTCTCACTATGCTGCTAGGATTCACAGCGATCCTCCTGCTTTCAGCATCCCCAGTGCTAGGATTACAAGCATGTACCACCACACCTGGGTTCTGACCAGCTCAAACTACCCTAGGGGCAGGGCTGGCGCAGCATGTGGTGCTGGGGATCAAACCATGGCCCCTGCGCTTGCGTAAGCTTACCTAAGCAGGAGCTTTAGACCACTGAGCTATTTGTCTGGCCCCAGTAAAGCTTTTCCAAAAGTAGTAAATGCAGGGCCGGCCAGATAGCTCAGTGAACTAAAGCACCTGATTAAGTAGAGCGCAGCGGCCAGGGTTTGATCTCCAGTATGCCATGCTGGCCTACACAATGAGACCCCGTAGGCCCTGTACCAAATACATTTTTTAAAAAGTAGTAAATGTTAGTTTTAGGTACCATGCCAGGACAGGGTTAGAGTTAGGTTTAGGGTAAGATGAAAAGACCTTCCCTTCCAACAAACTTCCAGTCGATCAGTATTCATGTCCACGTTTTTGCTCCACATCAGCTCCACAAGAACAGTTAAAATTGGTAGACGAATTATAGGGGTTGGAAGGATACTCAACAGGCCCACCGAACCTGTAATGGCTACTGTTCAAAGGGATACCATAGATGTGGCTGGCATATTTATCTCAGACTATTTTGTAAATAAAGTTTTATTGGAATTCAGCCATGCTCATTTCTTTAGGTATTGTCTAAAGCTGCTTTTACACAGCCATGGTAGGGACAGGTACTTAGCAACAGAGACTGTAATGTAGAAACTACCTCCAGTAAGCCTCCTCTTACCTATGAGTTAGACCTCCGTGGTCTGAGTTAACTGTAATCAACTACAGTCCAAAACTGTTAAATGAGGGGCCGGCGAGATGGTTCAGTGGTCTAAAGCGCCTGCTTAGGAGGGCTCAGGCAACTGCGGGGACTGCAGTTCGATCCCCAGCACCACATGCTGCGCCAGCGCCACCACCAGGGCAGGCTGAGCCAGCCACAAAATGAATAAATAGAGAAACAAACAAACACAACAAGCAAACAAATAAATAAATAAAATTTAAAAAAAAAAACTGTTAAATGAAAATCCAAGAAATAAACTTTTCACAAGTTTTAAACTGTGCTGTATTCTGAGTACCTTTGTCCCAACCATGAAGTGAGTTGTGTCTTTTTCATTTGTTTTTGGTGGTACCAGGGCTTAAACTCAGGACCTTGCACTTGCCAGCCAAGTGCTTATTCTACTGAGCCATCTCCCCGGCCCCTACATTGGTTATTGTTAGAACTGTAAAAGTGTTCTACTTTATTATGGTGGTTGTTACTCTTGTTTCCCCTATTTATAAATTAAACTTAATCACAGACATATACATGCAGGGAAAAACATTGTACATAGGGTTTAATACTGAGATTTTAGGGATCTAATCTGGGGGCTGTGGGATGTATTCCCCAAGGATAAGGGCCATTACTATATTTAACCATAGAAAGTTTTCGCAATTTAATTTATACTAATGTCAGTGTTTAACAATGGTTTGAAAAGTCCTGGGAATTTAACATTTTGTTTCCATGTAAGCTGACTTGGACACGCCATTGCTAGCCCAGGGCTCGCTTCATGGATGGAGAAGGCCAAAGGTTGGGAGTCGCTTTCCCAAGAAAGAGAGGGAGGGATGGCGATCTCCCACCGAAACCCAAACGGAAGTCTCGCAACTTCACGCAGAGGATACAAGGCAAGGGTGGAGCTTTCTGCTTCCCGGCTGTGGGACCTTGGGCATGTCGGTTTGCTTCTCTGAGCCTCAGATTTCTCATCTGTTAGTGGGATTGTTATAACATGGGCCCTCTGGCCAGAATGGTGCAGGTTCAAATACTAGCTTACCCCTTTCTAGCTTCAAGACCTTGGGCAAGTAACCTGACCTCTGTGAACCTGTTTTCTCATCTATAAAATGGAACTAATTATAACATCTACTTGATGTGGTTACTGTGCAGTTAAATATGCTCTTCTGGGCACATGATAAATAATCGATAACTGTTAGCTCTCTTTGATACCTTGCCGGTTTGCTAGAATCAGAGGACCTACTCTGTTGGTGCCTATGGTCATCGTTAATGCTTGTGCCCAACAGTCTGGCTGTCTTCCTTCTATGCCCTTCTGAGGTCCTCCTGGCTGAGTGAGCCCATGGGACTAATCCTGGACCATGAGCTGAAAGCATAAGTGGCGTGTCACCTCCAGGGGGGGAGCATTTTATTGCTGGTGCAAGGCTACGCCGAAGTTCCCATCCTTGAAGCATGGTGGATGGACATACAAGAGCTGGTGGTTGCTCCCTTAGCCTGGGTCCCCAAGTAACCACAACGAACGGAGAACACTGCTCATGCTTGACAGACATGCAGCCGGGTGACATATCCGGTGAGCAAGAAATACGCTTTTGTTGTGGTAAGCGACTGGAATCTGGGGTCTTCTGCTACTGTAGCATAGCATGGCTGAAACATTGCTACATGAGTAGTATTCATTACTGTAATTGTGAACATCATCATATTCTTCAAAACCACAAATGCCACCCTAACCCTCTCTCCACTGGATCTCATCCCTCTAAGAGAAAACTTTTAACTAGTACTAATGCACTGGCAAAGTGTACAGGATTGGACCTGGTGTCGACTGTCTAAAGTCCTGCACTTAAATTCCCCCCTTTGCTAGCTCTAGCTAACTGCAGGCCCGATTCAAGTTCTCTAGGCCTCAGTTTGCTGATCTGTAATATGGGAATAATAATAATAATAATCATATTCGTCCTTGCTTTACCAAGCTGTTTTGCAAATGAATTGAAAGCTTTGAATGAAATGTGAACTATTACGGTAGGAGGAAGTTACGATCCTAGCTTGTAACAGAAGTTAAATTTTTCCATTGCTCTTCACGGAAGCCCCCTAGAAGGTGCAGCTGATGTTTTGTTTTGTTTGTACTAATCTAGCGATCCAATGTGGAGTAAACATTCTCTCTGTCTTCTCCTTTAGGCTTCCTGCAAAGGACTTCAGGTTACTGAGCTTCTCTCTCTTATTTTGTTCTGAACCCCAACGTCCTACAGCACACCGGGGCAACTTGTTCTAACAGTCTCAGGCTTTCTCAGAAAGGTCTTCCTAAAATCTTCCTTAGAAATGCTTACCCTGGGGATTTAATTAATTCCAGAGCCTATATATTGATTTAGGATAAAATTGTAGAATGAAATCGATACATCTAACTAATGTCTACAAACCAATTAGTTAACAACACGAGGCCCCTAAAATGCCAACTCCTCAAAGGGGACAGAGAGAGAGAGAGAGAGACAGAGTCAGAGAGAGAAAGAGAGAGAGAGGCTGTTAATTCCATCACTGTGCCCTCACCACCTGTTGACGATCTGCAGGCCTTGGCATTCCCTAATTACGAGCACAGCCTAATTCAATCAAGATTCTGCCACTGGTTTTTGTAATGTCCTGACTGGTGCTGTGAAAGCAACACCTTTTTTTTTCCCCCTCTCAAAATAAATTAAATGTCTGTATTATAATCATTACCTAAAAATTCTCTGTAGATGTATGATTTTGTTTTTTTAAAGTCATAATTACACACATCTACCTGTCAAGTGAAGAGCAGCACTCACAGCATAACGCGTGTCAGCAGGAACTGAGCGCTAGCAGAAGCCAAGAAAGGCCTTGGAGGCGGCCTTAGCTTCTCCCTCTAAAAACAGGGACCGCAATGTGCACTGGACAGTAAATGGCAACGGCCAGTGACCTAGAGATCTCTGCCCCAAACAAAGAGGGCATTCGCTCCTGTGCTTAGAAATCCTCACTAAAAACTTACTGCATGCTCGTCTGTGGATGGGGTAGACATGGTCCTTGAGCCTATGGAATTCATGATCCATGAGGGAGACAAACAGAACAAATAATCACACAAATCACTATAACTATTTTGTTTTTCTTGTTGTTGTTGTTGTTTTTTTTTTTTTTGGTGGGACCAGGGTCCGAACTGACAACTTTGCACTTGCCAGGCAGGCACTTGTGCCACGGAGCTATCTCCCAGGCCCCACTATATAACTATTTTGATTAACGCCAAGGAAGAAGGGAAGCGGCACCAGAGGCCCAACAGGAGCTGCAGCTATAGCATCTAATCAGGGAGCCACAGAGACCTCCTTGAAGCGATGATATTTAGGCTGGCAACTGAAGGAGGAGGAGGAGAGGGAGGAGGAGGAAGAAGAGGAGGAGGAGGAGGAAGCACAGAGAAGATCGAAAAGGAGGAACTGGAGGAATACCATGTCCATGGACCGGAAGACTCGATGTTAGTGGGAAATTTTATTCTCTCCAGCGTGAGTCACAGATTCAATGCAATTTTAACTCAAATACTTTGTTGTAGAAACCAAAAAGTCAATTTTAAAATGTATATGGAAATTGAAAGAACGGAGACTATCAAATTTTGAAACAGAAGATAAGGGTTGGGGGATTTTATGTAATTCCAAAATCTACTGTGAGGCTAGAAATCACTCTTACATGGTAGTGCTGTAGGGTCAGGCATAGGGATCAATGAAAAAGAAAAAATAGACACACAGATGCCCATTTGAGTTATGAATAAAGAAACTAAAGCAATCCTAAGGGAAAGAAAAATCTTTAGCAAGTAGAGTAGGAACAATTGAATAACCGTATTAAAGAAAATAAAAATGATCCCCGAACCCTTTCTCACATTCACAAAATACTAAACTGAGACAGCTTGAGGGCTGACACGGCAAGGCTAAGACAATAAAGAAAATATGCGAGAATGTCTTTGGGATTTAGAGGCAGGCAAATATTTCTTCCCAAGGTGCCAAAGGTTTCAGACAGGAGGCACAGCATGTGCAAAGGTCCTGGAGAAGGAGAGACTCACATTTCTTTGTGGAACTGAAAAAAGGCAGGCATGGATTGATTGTGGCAAGCGAGGAGGAGGTGTCAGAGTTAGAGACACTCCCAGTAGCAGGGACCTTCATTAAAACTTCTACATGCACTTCTACAGAACAAAAAGACAAGCCAACCGCTGGCAGACAATACTTACAAATCACTTATCCAACAGAAGACTCCTCTTCAGCATATGCTCACAACTCAACAGTAAGAAGGCAAACAATGCGATGTAAAAATAGCAAAAATATTAAAACAGACGTATCATCGAAACAAATATATGGATAGCAAGTTATGTACAGCAAAATGCTCAATGTCAATTAGTCATTAAGGAAATGCAAATTAAATAATATACTACTAAGTAGCTATAGTTGGGAAAGAAACTTGATAACAGCAAGTGCTGGTGAGCATGTGGAGCAACTGGAACTCTTCAATGCTAGCGGAAATGCAAGATTCTACAGCTACTTTAGGAAAAAAAAAAATACAGGCTGTTTCTTCAAAGGAGAAATATCTACTGATCAAAGCACCCAGCAATCTCACTCCTAGGTATTTACCCTAAAGAGATAAAACTAATGGCCACATATAACCTGCGCACAACTGTTCACAGCATCTTACTAACAGTCAGAAACTGTAGAACAATTCAAATACCTCTTAACATGGGAACAAATAAACCACACAATGGAATACTGTTCAGCAATAAAAAGGAACAAACCGTGGACGTATGCAACAGCATGAATGAAACTCAAGTGTACCATGCTTAGCAAAGGAAGATTCAAAAGACGACATCTTCACTACTACAATTATAGGGCATCTGGAAAAAATCAAAGCTCTAGAGACAGAGACCAGATCAGCGGTGGCAGGTATGGGGGAGGTGGGAAGAAGAGTTTCAATCTAAAGGAACAGCACAGGAAGCTTTGGGAGAGTGTTGGAATGGTTCCATAATCTGATTTTTGTCAAAGCTCAGAGCATATTACAATAAACAGAAAAGCCAATATGTAAGTAAGAAGCACAACTCGCCCCAGTCGGCCCATTCCTTTCCCGCATTCCCACCTCCTACTGAAATGATCTGAAAGCTCCTCCCCAGCACCTCCTCCTCAAGCTCCGCCCACCCATGCCTGCCTGCTCCTGGCCGCACACCACCGGCAGGAGCTTGAGGCCTCCGAGTGAGGACTTCGTTTGTGTTGTCCTACCTAAGATGCCCCTACTTGCCGCCCTTCTTAGTGAGCTCCTACCCATTCTGCCCAGTGTCGCCTCCGTGAGCCACAGTGCCTGAAGTGTCAAGCCTGGGGCCTAGAGATGCTGCTTAGTCAGGGTGCGCGGACGAAGCTGAGCAATGTCCCAGTACTGAAGGATACCGCGGCCGAGTGACACGTGGATCCAGGGGTCCCCATTCCACAGGGATTATCACAGGGGAAAAAGAGAAGGCAAGAGATCTGTGCCCAGCGAAAACATGAATTGCCTCAACATGGTCTATGTTAACCTAAAGAAATGACAAACTAAAACTCTCAGGATGTGGAAGCGGAAAGAGTGTGGCTACTGAAGAAGGGTTGAGCCCCCCAGGTTCTGCTCTGGGGTTCCCCGGACCTGCCCCTGCTGGCCCCCTACAGCCACAGCCTGTCCTAAGTTTCCCCCGAAGTCCTCTAGGTCACACTTCTGAGTGGGAGAAGCATTTCCTTCCCCACGCCCACATGGATTAAGGAAACAGCGAAGCTCCTGAACACTGCTTCCGAGAGATTTCTTAGGCCGGGGCTCTGCAAGTCAGAAACAAAAAGCGGGGTTTCAGCGCTGTGCAATTAATGCAGCAAACATTGATTTCTGCACTGTAAGAAGCCGGTTCATTAATTCCAGATGCTCCCACCAGTCAAAGCCAGGCTCGGCTTCTTTGCAATATGAGGCAAATGAGAATACTGAATTTTAAAATTCCTTTCTGCAGCAACCTTTATTACCAAACAGAGCATAAAACCCACCCACCCAGACAGCTTAATTCTTCCTAAATAATTAACAGCACCTGCTCACCTCCCCATTTACTTGGGCAAAACTCCCTGCACGACGCGACCCTTCCTGGGACAGAAGAGGTCCATCAGCCACCGACCTCAGCCAACCCCATCCAAACCCAAACAAGCGCTATGTGGCTTAGTGGACTGTCCCTCCTGGGCCTCCTGGCATTTCTTCACCAAATTAGATTTTTCTCTGAATCACCTTTGGAAGCTAACGACCCAACAGGGACTTTCTGTGAAGCAAGTCTGGAGGAATTCTTGGAGGCAAAATTAAATAAATAAATAAATAAATAAATAAATAAATAAATAAATAAATAAATAAATAGAAGCCCCTGGGGAGCGCACCTTCCCTTCAGAGCCGCAGGAGCCACAGGACGCGGCTGCAGGATTAAGTTTCCTTTTTCTAAAGGCAAATTTCCCCTTAGGGCAGCAAGGCTCAAACTCTAATTCAAGTCCAGGAAGGACCAGGAAGCGGCCTCTTGGAGTCTCACTACCCCACCCGTGCTTCTGGCCCCTCATGGGCGGGGAGTCGAGGGATGCAGACTCTCAGGCCCCGCCCACATCCCAGGGAATCAGAGTCCCCCTTCAGGGAGATGGCTGGGTGTCCACGCACACACTGGTGCGAAGCGCTCCTTCCAAGAGCTGACACGGAGGAAGGACCCTGGCACCTTTATTCTTGCCCGCCTAAAGCCACAATACCCCACGCTGGCATCAAGAACCACCAGAGCCTGAGACAAAGCATCTTCCTTCTGGCCACCAGCCGAGGTCAATGGCCTCTTGACCCAGAAGGACACCCTGGATGGTGCAGAAAACTCCAAAGCACACAGCTCCAGGTGCTCCCCACGTGGGTAGCACTGCTCACATGGGAGCTGGCTAAAAAGGCAGAGTCTCACGGTCTCCAGGCTTATGGAACTCCTAGGAGCCAGGCAGAACCTCCCGCGCACCCAACGTGGCGACGATCAAGAACACTGGCCCAGCCTGACATCTGATGGCCGTCACTCGGCTTGGATGGACTCCAACTGGACTCCAGCTCAACACAGGGACTGGAGGTAAGGGGGACCCACCTGCATTTGCCAATGAAGAAGACAGTTTGGGAAACAACAAAAGGGACACATGACAGTCAGGGGGCCATTTGTGAGGACCAGAGTTGGGGAAGAGTGAGGGAGGCATGCGCAGTCCCCGTCGTACAAAGCCACTGCCTTCAATTAATGAGTGTCCTTGGCAGGCAGCACCAAGAGACGCGTCGCCACCCTCTGCCCACACCCCCACCTTGGTGCCCTTTCCCTGGTCATAAGAACGGTTTCGTTAACCAAGAGGAACTCGAGGATAAAACAGCCTGTCCTTTGATGGTGCGGGTCCCCACCATGGGCCTCCCCGGCCTCCTCAGTTATCCCAGCGAACACAACCAAGATTTCATGCACCAAATACCATTCAGCTCCAGTTGTCATTGCAGGGCTCGCACCGTTTTAATGAATGCCAAAACTGTTTTTTCACTTGATAGAGCCTGACAAGACCAACAATCACAGATTAGAGAGAAACTTCTTGCCTTTCAACAAAGGTTAATAAATAGTGACAGCATTAAGTCTATTCTGATTAACTATGCTGAAAGATATTATTGCTGTTTGTAACATGAAATCATTATTGGATTAAGCACAGCATATAAAAATGAAATGTGAGTTTTAATCTCAAATGTAGAATGCAGGCTGCTCTGGTGGAGGCGGGGATGACACTCAGAGGCCTGTATTAATTTTTAAGTTGCTCTGGTGAAAGATATTATATGTCATTTTTCTGGTCTGGGTTTGATGATGAAGAAGAGGTCCCTTCGTGAATTCTCTTGTTACTCCCCACCCTCCAAAACACTAAGAGGTCAACAGCAGTGACAAGTCCCCCTGTGCAAAGTCAACAACAAGGCAAAGGGCTGCAGGACCCAAACGTGGACAGAGGGACATCTCTTCTAGGTGTCTTTGATCTCAATCAAAGACCCTTTCCCAAGAAAACACCAGCCACAGTGAGGGGCTGGAGTGTTTTCTGGAGTGAATGTGAATAAATGGATCCTTGTGGCAGGGCTGCGACAGGGCCAGGGAGACAAGCTCCAAGTTCAAAGCCCTGCTTTGCCCTCTGCTCCATCATCCCATCCCCTCAAGACCAGTGAAGATGCCCCCAACTCCCAATGTCACTCAGTCATTCATTCCCCACCAGGACTACGGTCTCCAACTACCGTGGCTCCAAAGGTACACAGTGAACTTAGACTTGGAAAGCAAGGAGGACAGCACAGTCTTCCAGGGCCACCAGGAGAGCCCAGGGGCTCAGGAGCTGACTTCCGGGGCAGGAGCCCCCACATGCCTGAGGTGGGGTAGTAACTGAACTGGATCACTTCTGTTCCATCACACCTGCATCCGTGAGCTTCTCCGTGTGCTCCTAAGGACTCTGTGGGGCTTTTGGGGGCTGGTTATTTTTGACAGATTCCTTCTCTATAACCCAGGCTGGTCTCAAACTCATAACCCTCCTGCCTCAGCCTCACAAATGCTGGCATCACAGGTACACACAACTGTACCCAGCTTTTGAATGTTTTTGTTTTAAACTTTCATTGACTACCTTGAAAGATGTCAGGGAACCAGCTTATTTTAAAAACTGGCAGATAAAGGGAAAGAATTAAGGGTTTATCTTCCCTTTCTTAGACACACTTCCCTTCAGGGTAAGCAAATAATTGATGAGGGGTGGTTTCTCTGCACACAAATCTCGCAGCTAAGGATGAGAGGAGAGACAGCATCAGCACAGCCATGTTCTGCCACTCCTAATGAATTAACGGACCTGGACAGCGAGCATCAGTGGGCACAAAACCCAGAGGATGGACAGACGCTGGCGAACCTGACAGCGGATGGATCGGGAGGCAGCTCCAAACCCACTCATCAATCTCAACATCACAGAGGAGGAGGCAGCCAGACCCCATGTGCCCTCCCCTGACGGGAGGGCATTCAGCCACATGCCACATGGTCTTGCCAAAACTACTGAACCAGAGCCCAGTTGAGCCCTTAGGGCTATCATCCGTTACCAGGCCACCAGGGGGATAGAGGAGAGTGTCAAACAACCCTACAGGGATGCGCTCAGTCAAGTCCAGTGGAGAGAAACACTACAGGACAATGTGGCCTCTCCAGGGTGGCATGGGGACCCACAGTGAAGGGAGCACAGAGCCAAGGTGCAAAGAGAAAGGAGGCTGGCAGTTGCAGTCCTGCCTGGTCAACCTAGCAAGACTCTGTCCCAAAACAATAATACCACAATGGAAAAGAGATGTAGTTCAGTGGCAAAGAGCCTCAGGGTATGATTATCAGTACTGAAAAGAAACCCATGAGTCTATAATAATATAAATAAGTAGTTGATAATTGGATACATAAAGAATTGGGGAAAGATGCAAAGCTCTTCAACTAATACATGTAAAAGTAACAGTGGAAACAGAAAATTGCCATTTGGCAAACGCCACTGCCATCACTGTTTCCAGGGAGGAGGCATCAATGGAGGCTTAAATTAGTGGGTGAAAGAAAGATGAGAAACAGAGCACTGTGCTGGCTCCAAGCATCTCCCCACAGGAGGCTCACTGATGACAAAGGGGGAGCACAGCACTGTCATAGAGGATCCTGCAAACATCTCCTTGGGCAAGGGGCCAAAGGTGACAGCATCCCTCGTGGTGGGATGGGGCAAACAGGACGCTGGGAAGCACCCAGCCTCCACGCCAGCACCAGCTGAGCCTGCTCACAAGTAAACAGACACCACAGACAGACATGTATATAAATGGTCAGTTTGCACCAGAAGTGTTAAGATGGCCCAAAACAGGCGATGAAAGAAGTGGTCCCAGGTACAAGGAACAGCAGAGCAGCAGCAGCAGGTCAGTGGAACGCTGGACCTGGAAATGCACCCTAGGCCTGCAGAAGGAAGGGACAGCTCCAAGGGTGAGTTCGAGTGGAGTAATAACAGGGCTGCACACCTTGCTTCCTCATCTTGTTATTGTTCCGTGATTAAGCCGGATGTTTGCTTTTGGGGAGGGGGAACTGAACTCAGGAACTTGCACTTGCCAGGCAGGCACCTGTGCCACTGAGCCAAGTCCTCAGTTCTGTAAGCTGGATGTTAACAGTCTTCACAACTTCTTGTAAATTTTTTACAACTGTCTGAAAATAAAGTTAAAAAATAAGACTTAAATAGATTACATGCGAAGGCTTCCCCAGTTGGCTTATCTCATTTTATTTGCTTTTCATTTTTATTAACTATATCTTCAGGTGTTTTTCTCACTGTGGCCTTCGAGTTCTGTCCCAGGCCTTTTTCCTTCCCTATATACACTGGCCCCCCAGCCAGGCAGTGGGGAGTCAGTCTGCCAGGGCAGCTGCCCCTACTCCATCTTCTCTGAGCGAGGAAGACAGAGGAACCAGAGTGGCTGCTGGGGCATCAGGCCCTGCCCAGCAGAAGCCAACACTTGGAGAATTCCCAGAGGTAAACAAAAAAATGAGCTGGCAATGCAAAGAATTATAAGCGACGTCTACATGACATCTTTGCCCAGTTAAATTAGGCAGAGAACTGTGAGGAGGGATGGATGCAGCCATCGAGTGTCGGGAAGGTTTCTGCAAAGACGACGCTCATCTGGGCTCTGGGAAGCGGGAGCCACACCAGGTGGGTGGCAGGGCAGGGGCAGCAAAACGGACGGTGCCCTGCCAGGCCTTAAGCACAATGTCGGCGGGGGGGTGGGGGGGTGGGGGGG
>PVKN010004611.1:0-33033 GCA_004027915.1 Capromys pilorides
TGTGTGTGTGTGTGTGTGTGTGTGTGTGTGTGTGTCCTGCTCAGCTGGCCCTGAGGGCAGGGCGGGTGCAGCATGTGATACGGGGGACTGAGCCACAGTTCCTGCACTTGCCTAGGCTTGTCTAAGCAGGCACTTTAGACTGCTGAGCTATCTCACTGGCCCCAGGACTGGCTAATACAAACAGGCTTCTGAGCATGGATTCTACAGCCTCTGTATGATCCTCCCACTCACAGAATCATGGTAGATGAGCATTGGAAGGGGCCTGGACAATTGTCCCGTTTCACAGCAGGGGTCACTGAGGTCCTAAGAGGAAAAGCAGTTTGCCGATGTCCACACAGCTGCCTGCCTCAATGATAAGCACAGTCTCCTGCCTTCACCTCTGAGTGTTTCTCTGGAATTCCCCACCTGGTCTCTTCCTGTTGGAGTCAACCGCAAATCCCTTAGTGCAAGCCCAGCACTGAGGCTACTGATGCCCAAGATGTCAGTAAATAAAGCAGACGGCTACAAGTGCTGCAGAGGCCTTGGCATGAATTTTTTCACCTGAGTAGATAAAAGTTGTTTGAGCCTCTGGGGTGGGGGGCTCTAAACCTCGTGGCAGATGCCACGCATGACGCTTCCCTTGGCCCCTGAGTGCACAGGCTCAGCAGAGGTTATGATGTATATCTAGCTGTCTCCCCAAAGCCTCTTGCACACATAGGCAGGGCTTTGGGAGATGATTAGATCTTTGGGGCCCTAAAGCGAAATGTGCTGTAGGAGGCGGGGCCTGTTGATGGAGGTGGTCTCTGGGGCGCGGCCTAGAAGGGCCCACCTCCCTCCCTGGCTCCTCCCTTCTCTGTGCTTCCTGGCTCCCTCACCTGCCCTGCCCTCCTCCTCTCTGCTGCTCTTCCATTATGCCTTGCTCCCTAGGAGCTGGCCAATTATGGACTAAAAACTTGAACCAAAATAAACTTGAAATTGTGGATGTCGATATTTTGCCCTTCCGCGGCCTTCTTAGACCTCAGAATACATCTCGACCTCCTCTCTCTGGTTTACAGACTCCTCCAGTGTGGCCCCCTTGACTTCAGCTACCCCTGCCCATGTACAGTGCTTCCATAACTCAAGCCTCAAACGAACTGTCCCCTCCAGGGCATCAAACGAGAGTCACGTCTTCCTCGATCACCTGTCCCCCTTTTTCTAAGTCCTAGTCTATCTTGAAGATCCTGCTTAGAAGCTACAAGGACTTGGCACTTCCTAAGGCACTCAGTGCCTTCCATCAAAACCGTGTCCCTTCCCAGCAGCTGCACAGTGAGCCCAAAGAGGTTCCAGAGCCTGCTGGTCTACCCTGTTGAGTCTTCCCTAGGATGCTGCTATTCACCTGCTTAACTACCTGCTTTCTTACTGCAGTGGAAGTCTCCCGAGGCCTGGATTCTCTCCTCTCCATTACTTATCTCCTATAAGTAGCAGCGCACCCAGCATGTAGCAGGAACAAGCTCAATAGTGCTGGTCGAAGTCATTCACTCCTGAACTGTGAGATCGATCTTAGGCCTTGGTGTCAGGAGTAATATTGACAAAGCAGGTGACACAGGAAGAAAAGTCTTTGACCAGAAGTCACAGGCTCAGGGCTCCCTAGAAACTGAGGCAAATCACTTCTCTCTGAACAAAACTTCAGTTTTCCCACACAGAAAGCCTCGAACCCACATCTCAAGCTCCTTTTCAGCTTCCCAAAATTCTTGGTGCTAACTGCTCCTCAGATGAACCTGAGTCCCTCTTGTCGATGCTGTATTGGACTTAGTAGGCAATTGTCAGGATTCTGGAGGTTTTTGTTGTTTGGTTTGGGTTTTAGCCTTAAAAAAAACAGATATTTAAACCTAGAGCTACTGGAGAATCAAAATAAGAGCATGATAGAAAAATACAGCTAACATTTAAGTTTTTTAGATGGTTACAGTGAGAGACACATTGCCATGAATCTCCCTCAGGATACTCCAGTCCCTTCTAACACACTTACCCATTGTCCTTGTCACTTTCTGAAGCAGCTCTGGAGGTTCTCTTTCCTGAATGTCTTTCATTGTATTGCTATAGCTGCCTCGAAGTTCTAAACTGATTAAAAATATTTACTTTTCAAGTTCAGCTTGACTTTGGGGAGGAGCCAGAAGCTGCACCATGCGAGATCCCTTAAATAAGGTGGATAAGGACACACTGTCATGTTCTTATTTGACAAAAATTGTCATAAACAGTGGATCAATGAAGAGTGATCAGAAACTTCGGTGTATGTTTAAATAAAAACTGTATTGCGAAAAGATGTAAAAGATACATGGCCATCAATCCTCCTCAAAATAGTCTCCCTCACTCCAAACACACTTATCCCATCACTCCTGCAAGCATATCTTTTTACTGTAATAAGCTTTTTTAAAATTGTAAATGTTTACCATGTTTTCCAATCATTCCCTACATTTAATAAAACGGCAACTTCATGTATTATAGCCCTTTGTAATCAAAAAAAATTGGGAGTTTTCCCATGTTTGGCTTAGAAAAGAACTTAAGGGAAACAGAGCTCAGCCCTGCAGGCAAACAACTGGAACTAGAGCTTGAAAGCTCCCTGTGCAGCAACCTCACCTTCGCAGGGAAATGCAGCTCTCTTCTCACCCCCTGCAGCTGGGATGGCTCCGCTGAGTGACATCCCACTGAGACAAAGCCCTCAAACAGGACCAAAAGGTCATCAAGCCGGTTTGCTATTGTAAGAATCACAAAAGCTGGGCAGAGTTGCTTGTAGTTTAAAAAGCCACAGGAGCTGAGGACCTTGCCTGAGAAATTGCAGGCTGGGCTGTCCTCTTGTGTCTCTGTTGCCTCCCTTTTAAAAATAGGGATAAAAAGCCTGGGACAAGTGAAGGTTGGTTTCTGCCAAGTAACTTCAAGTGTGTCTTTTGGTGGGCTTTGGTTGAGGTCGTAAAAAATGGAGATGGTCAGAAATGCAGCGACAATACGAGGCACACTCCCACAACGGAACCAGGGGCAGAGGCCAAAATGAGCCTGGTTTTACTTACTGACAGGCAGTTGCGCAAAGCCAGGCAGGGCTAGCATTCATCGTATGGTGTTTTACTGTTTTCCTAAAACCACATCCACCCTCTCGAGTGCCTGGGATAGTGACAGCCGCCAAGCACCAGTCAGCTCCACTGTGACTCTTGTGCACTTACGCTATTAGTCACGCGTGTGGTAAGAGGCCATAGCCCCGATGGCCTCCAAGCCCATGTGCATGGCTGGTTCCAGGAAGCAGAGTGTCCCCAACCACCCAACAGTGGTTTCTATCACTTGCTCCTCATGTAGCCCCCAAAGCTGACCAGGTCCCCTCAGTTCTCTTGATGGCTAAGGAAACTGAACCTTGTCTGCCTGCATAGGGAGCAGTGGCCACACAGGGGTCAGGTCAGAGTGCCACTGTATGAGGTTCCTGGGGCAGTGTGGACAGCGGCCAGCCAGCATGCAAGCCCATGGCCCACCTGCCTCCTCCTCACACAGACTGAGCTCTGGCTGTCTGCATTTGCAGCCTTGTTCTCCACAGAGGAGCTCGTGAGGAAGGACAGATGGGCACATGTGCTGCTCTCAACCAGCCAGGTGCTGCAGTGCCAGTGTCTGAAGCCATTGGTCATTCATCTAAGCCACTCAGAAGGACCGAATGTGGCTGAAGGACTTCATAAGCTGCAGACGGTGCCTGGAGCTCTTTGCTTTCCCAAGCCTTGGTTTCTCTAGTTGCTCAGGGGGGTCACAGGCTGCCTCCTGTAAGGATCAAACGAGAATGCATGCTGGGTAGATTCCACAGTGGTCTTAGAGTTGGAGAGCTGGCCAGACCACACGGACTTTAGGATTAGGTAAGGATCTGAATCCATGTCACAAATCAAATGTATGGTTTTTGGGAGCATTTAAACATTGAAGTCAGAGTTTGCAAGGAAAAGGAATATAGGACACATAATTTATAAGAGTATTTTATAATAGCCACCCCAAGAGTCAAATGGGATATCTGCCCACACATGAGAGACCCAAAGAATCCAGCTGAGGGCCTGGACACAGCAATGTCCTGCATGAGTCTAGCTGAAAACCTAGCGGCCGTGACAATGCCCCTCCCAAGTCCAGCTGGAGGCCTAGAGCCATGACAATGTCTCACAGAAGCCTCCTTCACAGATCTGTGCTGGGAAGGCCCCAAGGTCAGTGGTGGAGGCTAGACAGTCTGTGCCAGTGGGATGAGGGACCTGTGCTGAGCCAGGAAGCAATGCTCAAAGTAAGGACCGGAGCTCCTCAAAGTGAACCACGGCCACCCTCAACACTAGCAAAGTCCCACGTTCCTCTGATGATGAGTACAGTTGAGCTTGTATCAGGAAAGCCAGGCCTACACACTTCTCCAGGAGAATCAACAGCCCTCCCCTTCCTCTCTCCAGTTCTCTTCCTTATATTATTGGCAACAATCCTCAGGTAGGCCCTCCATGCCCAGCACAGTTCCTTGGGGTGTCACAAGTTCACTGCCACTTGTCAATCCACCACACACACTCTCTGGTAGCCTCAGTTTCCGGCCTGTCAAATGGGCTGAGTCTTCTGCTCCCTGTCCTATCCACCATCCTGGACCTTTTCCGGTCCCTCCAGGCAGAACTGTGACCTGTGCAAGCCTCAGAGAAGCAGGCTCAAGGGCAAGCTTCCCAGGAGGGTTTGCAAAGATATTGTGGGAGTGGGGATGTCCAATGACTGGAACCCAGCATGCCTTGCCTTGTTTTTATTTGTGTCCCCCACAAATCCTAAAACCAGCTGTATGAATCACTCCCAAACAGAGCCAACCCTGTTTTCTTACGTCAATGGAGTCTGAGGTATCCAGCCACGCCTCAGGATGGTGCACTAAAAATATCCTCCTGGAGCTATTTTTAAGGCCCCAAAGGATGCTGACCGTTGTCACAAAAGCAGGCTCCTCACTGTCACACAAGCCAGGTCTTAATTCCCAGCAGGCCCCAGCTCAGCTCCAGAGTGGGAGTTCACCCCACACTGTCCTTCCCAACCACAAGAATTCTCAGATTTTCCTCCTCTGGGAGCCCAGCGTATGTCCCTTTCCACGTCAGCATTCCCTAAACCACCAACTCAGAGGCATCTGCCTGGCAGGGACATTGCATACTCACCCTCGTTTTCAGATTTTCAAAGCATTTTCACACGCTTTACCTCCTCTGACCCTGAAGGCCCTTGTGTAAACAGGGTGTTATTGTCTCTGTTCTAGAGTGAGGGATATTGGTGCCCCTATCACTGCTGTGCAATAGAAGGCAAATGAGCTGTTTTGGGGTTTGTGAAGGTAACCTCGGGTCACCCCACACTGTCCTGGCTTCTTCCTTCTACACAGCTGGCCGTACACCCTCCACTCACCTCACAGTCAACATTCATTTGCCAAGCATTCCAGAGCACCCACCCTGGGCCTCCAAAGATAAGCACAGAGATAAATGGCATCATGCCCACTGCCCCCCACACCTGGCCGGACTGCACATAGGGACAGAGGGAGGTTTCTAAAAGGCATCATCCCTTTGGAGACCTGGAGCGAGTAGGAGGCAGAAAGGGAACACTGTAGACAGAGGGAGCAGGCAGGCCAGCTGGAGATTCGAGAGGGCCTGAATTTGTGGGGATGGAATGTGGGTCCCGATGGGTCTGGGTAGTCATGCAGGGCCGGAGCCAGAGGTGCAGGGGCTGCCTGAGCCAGGGAGAGTCCCAGAGGCTTGCAGGAGGGGACAGCACCATCAAAGCCGGGCTTTGGAAGCTCCCAAGGGATGACTGTGTGGGAGATGGAGAACCAGGCTGCAGGGGAGGAGGCCAACCGGCAGGTCTGCACCACAGCTCAGGTGAAACAGGCTGGAGCCCAGAGGATGCCAAGGAAAGATCCATCGCAGCAATACACGCGAGGAGCCCAAAGGTGGGACTTAACGTAAGGGTGTGTGTCAGCTACCTGGTTGCCCAGGTACATAAGTACACAGAGACTCACGCAAGGAGAGGGCTATCTTGACTCATGTCTGAGAGGCTTCAGACCACAGTTAACTGGCTCCAACGGAGGAGCAGCACGGAGGATGCGCACGGAGCAGCAAAGCCACCCGGGTCCTGGCAGCCAAGGAGCAGAGCAGAGGGTGACCAGGTCTGGACCCAAGGCTCCTCCTATGAGACACACCCAGCAGTGGGCACCACCAACCTGCTAGGTGTCTCTTAATCCAATGAGATTGCCGTGTCAGAATTGATGGTCACAACCCATACCAGGGGGCAGAAGCAAGGATGTATCCAGGCAAGCTCAGGTTGGCACAAAAGTGAAGGAACCCAGAGGGGGGGAAGGGAGGTGGCAGATTTGATTTGGCTTTCTGATGAATGATAATAATCAAACAGAAATTAAACGTACTGTACAATCGTGGAGCTTAGAGAAAATATTGGTTTTGTATCCATCAGCCGGAAAGTGGTGGAGAGTTGAAGGTACCTGTAGACCGCAGATCTCAATTTTTAGCTCATCAAAGTCAACTGGACAATTTAAAGAAGTCCTGAGGGCTTACCAGGTAGCTCAGTTGACTAAAACACATGCTTTGGCAAAGTCACTCAGGCACCACGGACCGGGGTTTGATCCCCTCCTCCAGATGGAGCATGAGACCTGCCCTTAAAGCAGCCTAAGCCAGCTAAATAAATAAATAAATAAATTTTTAAAAAGCTTTCTAAAGAAGTGTCCAGAGCCAGGGCTCATCATGGGTCGTGTAATCAGCATTTCTGGGAAGGGAGCCCAAGTATTAATTTGTTTTTTTTCTAAATCCCAGGTGCCTTTCCTAGTGTGCAGCCAGGGATGGAAACACTGCTCTGGAGATGGGACAGGGGGCAGAGGACCTTGGCCACACCAAAGCCTCAAGGAAGGCAAATACAAGAAGCCAAAACTGGGCTGGCTGGCTGGCCTCCAGGAACAAGGACACCAGGAGCCAGGAGTGTCTTGGGGACCAGTGCAGCAGAGTGGGGTGTTGGTAAGGAGCCCTCCAGCCAGGGCAGGGATGGGGAGAGTCTGGGTTTGTCCTTGAGTTCTTTTGAGTGACACGGGCCAATACAGACTCTGCACCAGGGGTGCAGAAGAAGCCAGAGCCAGAGTGGGCCAGACTCCAAGAAGCAGGAGAGGAGTGGGGGTAACCATACTGGGCAGTTCTATTGGGAAATGGTGCTAGATGCAGGGGGGGAGGGGAGCTTGAGAGGAAAGAGGGAGGGGATAAGACTGGCAAATCCGAGGAGGCTTCTGTCCAAGGACAAAGAGCCAAAAGGAGGCAACAAGCCCTGAATTACCACAGGAAGCTGTGGCTGGGGTTCAGCCTTAGGGGGAGGGATGCTTGCTCCTCTCCAGCCCTGAGATTGTGTCACCTGCTTTCCTAGGAGCCTAGCAGCTGTGCCTGCCCAGCTCCTGCAGCTTGCCTCATCCTGCTCCCCTTCACATCCTGCGCCCACTGCCCGGGACATGACTGTCTCCCCCTGTTCAGCCCTAGGACTCGTGCCACCCATGGTTAAGTAGTCCGGCTGCCGCGGAGAAGAGGCTCTGAGTGTGTCGGCCCTCGATTCTACATATTTGGCAGCTCTTTCATCACTGTGTTTTACATAATCCATGTATGCATTTAGGCAAAAGCAAACAGAAGCAGAAGTGCATTTTGACATGTGCATGCCCCACACAGTGCGTGCCCCCTCAGGGCAGATGTGCACGCCTGCCTGGTCACGGGCATCCTCCAGATCCCCCAGCAGTGCCCTGCCCAGCTCTGGGTCCAGCCTTCCTATCCTGGAAAGAAGCACAGGATCTGGCCCACTCGCATGTCCCAGTGCGTTCACTTTGGTTTAGGAAAGGTCATAGTGACCTTCAAGTCCTGGAACTCAGCTCTTCTGCTGAGCGAGAGGACATGTGCTTCCCCACCCTGCAGCTCCCTTTTTTCGTGTACCAGTGAGTGACTTCTAAGAAGAGGACAGGAAGCTTTTCCAGTGCTTTCCTCATTACCAGTTTGGCTCAAGAAACATCTGGCAAAGTCAGTGACTCAGTTTCAACTTGCAGTTTTTATTTCCCCATTTGCAAGAACTATTTTTAAAAAAAACCAACAAAGCAAGCACTCTAAGATTTTTTAGTTGCTAGGCAGACGGCTCAGCAGCACAGTGCCTGCTTGGCAAGTCTAAGGTTTTGAGTTTGATCCCTGGTCTAAAAAAAGTAGTTTATTAATTCTTGTTTCCCTAATAAATGTTAAGGAATATGTGTCCCCCTCCAAAAAAAATCCAATTCAGGACATTTTAATCCACTCTCAAAATAAAATTGTCTAACACACAGTTGCTTCCTTCAAGCCAAACACACCATAATTCTTAACTCTAGGTAAAGATAATTATGTGGGTGGCGGTGAAAGGCTGTGACAAATGCTTTTTCACTTTGTAGGAGGATCTTGGTTGGGGGAAGAGGTGGTGTCCCTCCCATCTATGTAGACTGTAGGAGGACCCCACTGCCCGTGGATAGGAAAGCACCCCACATATTGTGGGATGAGGCATAACACAGGCAGCCTGGAGCCGGGTTAGCCTCTGCCTGGACTTCTCTAACAAGCTGTAGACAGGATCCCTGAAGCATATGGTCCTCCCCGGCTGAATTTCTTAGACCAGGGCCTCTGGTTCTGGAACATTTCTATTCACAGAGGGCAACTGGGCCCTCTGAACCTCTGTGGTCTCCTGGTCACAGATCTGCCCAGACCTTGGGGACCCCTCGTGCAGTGCAATATTCCTAGGTCCCTGGGTGACTCTGTGACTCTTGGACAAGGTGGAGGATTCCTCTCAAGAATAAAAGGACAAGAGTCCAATGAAGACTTTCCAATATTGTCAAGATGGCAGATGAGTCCTGATGCCCCCTCCCCCGGGTGTAGTAGACCTGCTTTGTCTCACCTATAACTATGGCTGACAAAATATGACCAGCCCCTCACCGATACTGAGTTACAAGCTCAGGTCCTGGCTTTGACAGAGGAGTGTAATCGACAGCCTAGCGAGGAAAACAAGGCTTACTGAGATCATGCAACTGGCTAGCGAGGGGACATGTGGCCCCAGCCCTTGACCACAAGATCAGACCCATTCTTTAAAGATCTTCTCAGGTTAGAGAAAGGTTAAGATAAATAATCACTCCCCAATTTAAACTGTGTGTAAACTAAAATTGTGGACTCATTCCTTAAACTGTGATTTAATTATATATGGCTTTACCCTCAGGCTACTCCCACAGAATTCCTGTTTTCCTTCATCCTTCTCTTTGCTGGCAGGGCACATGGATGAAGAATTACCCAATGGAGGGGACTGCAATTCCTGATGAGCCCTGTCTGATTTTGAGGCCTGTCCTCCAGCCCCTTCCTGAGAATCTTCTCTGGGAGAAGTGGAAGTGTATACCTGCAAATTACACTCTGACATGCTCTGTTTCCATGAGACCTTAAGGACAGCAAAGGATTCTGGGTGGTTGTGCATCTAGGGTGAGGGATCTAGAAGAAACCCAAATTAAACAGGTCAGGCTGCTCCTGACCAAGTGACCAGTTTGTAGAGGACTTTTACCTCTCAGAGTTCTCCAAACTAAGATAGCACTAGTTTGATCAGAGGTCATAGCTATCACCTTTGACTTTAGAGAGAGAGAGAGAGAGAGAGAGAATTTCCTGAAATATAAATACAATAAAATAATAAATGAATAAATAAAATGGTGAAGTAGCGACTACTTCAGATAACACCTGGAGAAGAGGTGGTGGCAGTGTCACCCAGCAATCTCATCCCCAAGTGGAAAGAACAGCTCAGGGTAGCCTGAAACATACAACGGAAGGGTGAAGGGGCATTCACTCCAGAGCTGATGAATTTATTCTTAGAAAACTAGCGGCATTTTCATTTCCTTAGAATGGAGTCAGTGCACGTACTGAGATGGACAGGTGCCAGAGAGAAAAGGCGCCCGATCTCCCAACGTGGAACAAAGGCGTGCAGGAGGCACAGGGCCTGATTAGGGCTTGTTATCTCTGGATAAATGAGATACCTGATGGCTCCTCCAGTTTGTTTGCTTTAGGTGACTCTGGGAAAACGAGGGAAGAGGAGCGAGAAGAAGAAAATATAAGAGGAAAGGTTGCTGGTTAGAGAAATTGACCTATAAGAATCAAAAGACTACCCTCAAACTTTCGGAAAGGCTAGCGAAGGGTTTGTTGAGGAAAAATAAAATTCACTGTCTGAGAACAAGAAAAGACACAGGCAAGACAACAAAAAAAAGATAAAGAGAAGAAGAGAAAAAGGACCAGCAAAAGTGGAATAATTACTTTTATTTAATCATAAAAGAGCTTCTTTTGAAAACATATTTCATGCATACATCTGTAATCTCAGCAGTCAAGAGGCTGAGGCAGAAGATTGCCCTGAGGTTGAGGTCAGCTTGGGCTACATAATGAGTGTAAGGCCAGCCTGGAATACAGAGACCCTGTCTCAAAAGACAGAAAGCAAGCAAACAAACAAAAACTTAGTTTAAACAACTAAAATATTTATTTCTTTCCTCTAATGATATATTCCTAGAAAAATTTACCAGTGCAGCTCTGAATCTTTCCCATATCCTCCCATACTGGTCACACTGTCACTCCTGTTAGGTCAGATCTCCAAGGAATCCCATCTCCTTGATGCTATTTATTGGTGTGTGAACAGGCGATCCAGGTAAACAATGAGCCTTTCCGTCCCTGGAAGGAGGCTGGGAAACCCCACCCACAGTCCTGTGGGAACAATGAGGAAGCTGCCTGTCTGCCCCAGAGAACACAGTGGAAAGAGACACCAAAGGAACCGGAAAGCCCGGCTCCAGCCCTGCCACTCTCGTGACACCAAGACCAGGAGAGAACATCAAAGCCAGTTAGAACCAGTGATCTCAGAGATCACTCGAAGGACATCGCAGTGACCCCAGGCAGGTGCCAAGCTTCCTGCAGACAGCTCTTGCTGAGCTCGAGCTCACCCAAACACTCAGAGCACAAAGATCAGAACCCTCGCCTGAGCCTCCCTGCTGGTAGCCTCAGAAAATGAAAGAATACCCTAAGGGAGAGTTTAATACGCTCAGAAGGGCAGATAGCAGGGTGCCAGCAAGTGTGGCTGTGAAGAGGGCCAGAAGCCTGGCAGGATTTGGTGAGGAAATGAGGCCTGGACCCGACAGGAATGCCTGGCTCCACTAGGGGACAAGCACAGGAGCTGTGGAAGCCAAGTCTGAGAGCAAGTGACAGAGGGAGGGGGTGAGGATGACCCAGGGCGTGAGGCCAGGAGCTCACTGTCACAACAGCAGGGCTGCCTGGTGCAGCAGCGCCCGAGGGAATAAGCTGGTACACACTGAGGTATGCACGGTGCTAACTTCGGAATGGGGATGGACAGGGTGCCTGTTGTCATAGCTTCTCTTAAAGACATGTGACAAGGTCACTGAGTGACAGTGATCCAGTTGAGCAGGTATTATGCCACAATACTTTCTATCTGCTTTTAATATTTGCATCCATATTTTCTCAACAGTATCAAGAATCAAAATGTACCCAATATGTATTTTGAAACAATAGAGAAATGCTTTGAGGTCAGCTTTTGTTAATTTATGTGCTGTATGTTTGGGAGCCTGGATTTTTTGTTTTATTTTTCTTCCTCTCCCCATACGTGTTATTAAGGCCCATTGGTTATAGGCATTAATGGCCTTCATCTTTGGTACATTTGTACACTTACATAACATACTTTTCCCACATCATTTCCATCGCCCTACTCTGAATAAAAAGCAAGATGAAAAATGCCTAATCTAAGAATTAAAAAATGAGAAATTACAGACAGAGGAAAAAATAAAAAGATAGGAAATTAGGTAACATAAATAGAACAAAACTTTATTAGATAAAAAGTTCTATTAACTGGTTAAAAATCAATGAGATATCTGTATAGATTTTATTTTAAAAAACTCATTCAAAAAGTTCAGAGTAAAGGAATTCTTGACAAAAGGAATAAGGTGATTTAAGTTCAAGGAGATAGGACAAAGTACACCACTTGGAGAGGAACGCAAGCCCTCCAGAACTTCTGGGGACCTTCAGATGGCATGCAGGGGTGACTCTGGGCACAGCTGGGAAGTGGAGCAGAGTCCGGGGCATCTTCATGTGAGCAATTAGAATGTTTGCGCGTGACCCTGTGCGCGCTCACATGCGCGCGTGCAACTGCCACACAGGTGAGGACAGGCCAAGCTGGCCGCTTCGCAAGGGACCCAGACACAAGGCTCCAGAGTCTCTTGCTATAAACTCAGCTTCTCTGCAAGGAAGAGTGCAGACTCAAGCTGGAGGGGGCATGTGCTGGCAGGAGCTCAGCCATGGGGTGCAGGGAGAAGGTTGAACCTCTCTGCTCTTTAGGCAGATGCCCCTGCACCTTGTTGCAACCCCAGGCGGCACCCCACTATCCTCCACTGGATCTAGAGAACCTGAGGTCAAGTCCCTTCTGTTAAATTTACTTAGAGATCTCCATTCTCCTTCAGGTGCTGAGAAGGAGGGGCTGAAGAAGGAGGAGCCAAGCCGCTGACAGTACCATAGGGGGAGGGGCAGATCAACCCAGCCCACTGACCTTACCATGCTGCCCGCCCCCCCATCACATGGGGAGCTGCACCTGGACCTCGGAGGCTGAGGGAGGGGGGAGGACCAGCTTTGAGAGTGGCTCAGGTCACTTGAGCTGGGACCTTTGCTGCCTGCTCTAGGAGGGGGCTGCATGGGCTCCTGCTTGGCCCTCATTACATGTAACGAGCACTTAACTGGAAGATTATGAACAATCTGCGCTCCCTGCTCAGGTGTTTATTTAGAAAATAGGAAACAGATTCAAGCGCTGTTGAGCTCCACACCCCGGCTCTGCTCAAGCCCTTATGCACTGAGAGCAGTCTCGGAACACGGGAGCCCTTGAGGACACATGGAGTCAGGGTGAAAGCTGATGGAGAGTCCGGCTGAGTGGCTTCGTGGGAAATAAAAGTAGCCAGAAGAAGCCATCCCTCACCAGGCTCTACGCAGCAGGGCGGACGGCCTTTGGCTGGTTTTGAAACTGTCTAGAAGTACACATAATGCTGCCTGACTGCAGGGACACCATGAAAGGGCTTCTTTGTGTATTTAGCCACCAAGAGTTGCTCCACCTGCCCCTCAGAAGGTCTTCACTTCCTGCTACTCTTGGGGAGCTGTGAGTTCCCAAGGGCCTCTCAGGCACTTCCCTCTCTCTCCTACCCCTCAGTCTAGAGCAGGTGCAGTGCTGTGCAGAGCACTCTTGTTAATACTTACTCCCCTCTTACAAATGGGGAAACTGAGGCACATGGATGCTAAAAAGCTGGCTAAGAGGCACAGCCCACAAGAGACAGAAGAAGGATCTTCACCCAGGCAGGCGCCCATTTTATCCCTGAAGCACTTCCTGAACACTGGAAAAGGGCAGCCCAAACACGAGCAGCTCCGAGCCTCCTGTCACAGAAGCTGCACCCTCCCTGGGTGCCACGGTGGCCCCCTGAACCCACCAAGCCAGACCCCTTACTAAGGGCCAGTTCCAGCCCAACAATGGCCCAGAACGTGGCACCCGAGGGTAGACTTGCAGCCTGTGGATCCAAAGTGCAACAATCCTGGTGGTGACCATATTTCAGTTCCAAGTTCACCCTTTCTTTTTGCACTTGAAGGTCAAATGCTTTCTCCTTGTCTCTTCAGCCTGTTTAAAACCCACCCAAGCAGAAGACAGTGTAACAGCTTTCAAATTCCATGTGGCAGATTGTGGCTTATTGTTGCCGTAGGACTTCATCATATTCATGGCTGGACATCCCGAGGGTTTCAGTTGTTTTTCCATTTTTTATTATTATTTAAAAATGCAGCACAATGACACTTGCACTCAATGAAAAATAAGAACCTCTGAGAGATTATTAGCGAAAGCTCTGTCCCTCCCAGCCCAGCCCAGCCCAGCTCCAGTTCCCAAAGGCAGCTGTTGAACCCGCTGGCAGTGACGGGAGGTTAGCTGACTGCCTCGTAGCAGTCTCCCTCCTCTAACTAAACAGCTGCCATTACGAATTCCTCTTAGAAATCCTTAGCCCGGTTTTTATTGCTCCTCATTCTGCACAATTCCCACTTGAAATGCAAATGCGCACACCTCCAGCTGGAAAGTGGTTGCAGCCAAGCCAGCGCCCGGCACTCTCCGCTCCCGCCGGAGCTGGGGCCAGGCTCCAGGAAGGGCACTCAGCTGGTTTGATTCACTTCTGGTTTTTGGTGTTTTTTTGTTTTTTTTTTTTTTCTTGTAAGCTTACAGTAGTCACACGGTGGGCTTCACTTCAGCTTATTTGTACGTGTATATAATATATTTTTTGCTTCTATTTTCAGATCATTTTTGTAAATTCCAGCTACTAGGGAAAATAGATAACACTTGTCTTTCTGAGTCTGGTGTATTTAGCTTGACAAGATGATCTCTAGTTGCATCCATTTTCTTGCAAAAAATAAAAGTAGCCTGAAGAAGCCATCTCTCACCAGGCTCTAAACTCGCAGGTGAGCAGCGATCTCTGCCACCCCGCCAGAGCCTCAGAGCAGTCAGCCTGCTCAGTCATGGCGGAGCCTGTCAGCTCAGAACCAAAGTAAACCTTTCCTCATTGTAAGTTAACTATTTCAGGCCCTTTACTGTAGCGACAGAAAGCTGACCAACAGAGTTACAAGTTCACGATAAGCAGCTCTTCCCGAGGCTTTGTTTTTCCTTTGGAGCCCAGGGAGTGAGATCCTGGGGAGATGCTCACTCCCACCCCATAGACAATGGGTACTGGGTGAGAAACTGTGCTTGCAAGACACCCGCGGCCCACAGCATGGGCCCAGGGCTTTAGCTGTACCTCGGGGTCCTGTGTGTCGTGGTCCTGGGCTCTGAGGTGTCAGTGTGCTCTTGCATGTGGAAGAGTCACAGAGGAAACTCAGAGGCCCCTCGGCCAACCACTGCACTCGCCAGGCTGCCTCTAGGGACCTTTCCTCCATCCCCTCCCCTCCCCCACTTTTCTCTTCCCTTCCTCATAATAAACAGATTGTCAGACAGACAGAGAAGAGATGAAGAGACAAGCTGGTGATGTCTGGAGCCTGTCTGGGACTTACACTTTCCCTTTAGGCTGCACTAAGACACCATCTCTTCACTTCTTGAGCACCCTGCGTGTGATGTGCCTTTAGGAGCACCGTGAGGCAACAGGCAGCCCTCTCTCCCCTATGGAATGAAGCAGTGGCCAGCCCCGCTCTGTCCTAGTCACCAACTTCTGCAGACATAAAAAAGAAATTGAGTTTCTGTCCTTGTTCTTAAGTTCTTTACTCTTCAGTAAGCAAAAACAGTTGTAATTAGTGTCTTATTTTTAAATAAAGATGGGAAGTTACGCCCACATCTTGATGGTAGACGATAAACTCTACACAAGGATGTGGGAAGGCAGAATACTCTGTGTGTGCCGTATGTGCAGGCACCTCTGTGGGCTCCGCCAGACGTGCTTACGCCCCGCTGCGCTCCGACTCGGAAGCACTAGTGTTCCGGGCTCCGACTCGGAGGTCCCCTGGCTTCCTGGAAGAAGGTCTGGGCTGAGGGCACTGTTTTTGAGTCCTACTTTCAGGCTTGAGCGAAAGTCACCCTTGTGGGACCTCACTTCCCTCTTCTTCAAACAGAAGCAATAACACTTAATTTGCAGGATCTTGCACGGCTTAGCAATCATAGCAGAGGATAAGAGCTTGTTAAAGGGCTCTGCAAGGGCTCAGATGGAGCCAATGACCACGATGACCCAATGGGAAGGTGGGCCCAGCCCATGACGTGCAGCTCTCAAGTAAGCCCATGCACAGCACGGCAGTGGCACCCCAGGGGCTGTTTTGTACACGGTGACATCTTCTGTGGCACTGGATCCCCTGCACACAATGAGGGCCCTAAACATCTGCCTCAAGAGTAAAGCTGCCAAGATCCCGGAGCTAGTTAGATTTCCGAGCTCCTAATCAAATGTTCTCCCCGCTAATCTAAGCTCCCTTTGCCTGAGTGAACAAAAGGCCATGAAAACAATAAACAGATTTAGTAACTGCACAACTGTAGAAATAAACAAGCCAGGCACATGAATGCAAACAAGTCTTAAGGACAAATGAGCAGGTTCCAGAAATCTCCATACTACTTATCTCCTGACTGCCTTCCCCACTGCACAGTAAATGGAACAGACAGACTGCGATGGGTCCAGCCTCACGGAGGGATGCTCCATTTTGTACCAAAAGTCCACTTGCCCCATGGCACTCCATCTGTCCTCAACACCATGCACCCTGCCTTGTGATGCCTGCTTTGGCCCTCAGGTGTGGCCAGGCAGAAGCATCGTGGGGCCAGAGCAGGCCCATCCCCTGCTGTGGGAAGTGAACTGGATCAACGCCTGGTGGCCAGGGCACCAAAGCTAATGTAATCAAAGCCCAACCCAGAGCTGCTGAGCCTTATTATGCCCATCAATCACCTGCTTCCCACTCACTGGGGCGCCACGCACGCACAAGGTGCTCTGGGGTTTGCGCATGTTTGCTGAGTTTTAATAACTCACAGGGCTCCCCTGATCCAAGATTTAGGCTGCTGAATAAGGCTAGAGCCTCTTGCCTCTCCAGCCCTCCAGAGAAAGGAGAAGGCTGGGAGCTGCCTCTGACATCAGATGTTGGGGGACATGCACCTGCCAGGAAACACACCTGCAACAATATACAGGTGCATCCAGTGCACCCATTAGCAAAGCCTTCTGCCTTCAGTCTATCAGTCAACATTTATACCAGTGCTTTGAGGGCTGGCTCTTTGACTCAGCTCATTAACATCCTCATATATGGTGTAGTCCTGGGAGTCTGTGCACTGTTCCAGGTGCTACAGCTCAACAAATCATGCTATCATTGTATCACTTCAAGAAAGGAGCTTTGCTAACTGCATTTTACAAGTACAGAAGCTCAGAGACACTTCCTCAAGCTAAGTGGCTTTAGTGGCTGGCTGGGTGAACTTCCCACGCCATCTCAGAGCTAGTGTGCAGCTCAGAGACTGAAGCTCAAATGATCCAGATTGTTGTCCCCTGTCCTGACTTGTCTTTTAACAATGCAAATCTGGAGGGTGGGGTGGGAAGAGGAAAACTTTTTCATGACATCAAAAGATGAGCAAGCCCTCTCAGATAAGAGCCCAGCGCTCCAGAAAAATCTCCAAGCTCCCTTGGGGGCATTTATGCCCATCTGGGGCTTAGTAACCCACACATGCTATGACATGGAGGTCCCTCTGGCTTCCTGGAAGAAGGTCTGGGCTGGGGGAACTGATTTAGAGTCCTAGTTTTACACTTAGATGGAAGTCACTTATCCACTGGGGGAGGGGGGTCTCAGTTTCCTCATCTTAAAAAGGAAGAAATGATTATTATTTTGCAGGATTCCTGTAGGCTTGGAGATTGTAGCAAAGAATGAGTGCTCCTTAAAGGGTTCTGATGAGGGTGGAGTTGGTGCTCACAACAATGCCTAATCCTTCCCTTCATTTTTTAATGTAAAGATAAATGAGTTAGAAACTTGAAGAACAAAACAGCCATTGCAAGAGATGGACCTTAGCAAGAAAACATTCAAAGTGCTCAGCTAGGTTTGGAGACCAAATTCTATTGTTGGGCCAGGAACATAGCTCAGTGACATAAGCCCTGCCTGGAAAGGACAAGGTCCTGAACTTGATCCCCAGTACCAAAAAAGGAGGGAGAGGAGACGAACTCCATTGTTCCAAACATTATGATGATTAAAATTCTATATAACAAAATATTTCACATCTACATGATGACCTCTAACTCTAATAAGGTAAATAGGAAACTCGCATGTATGGGGCACACACCGGTTAAAGAGGAAGCCCCCTTCCCTGGAGTCCAGTAGAGTGTGCAGTCACCCCCAGAGGCTGAGTAGAGCAGCAAGCAATGCCCACCTCAAATACTCAAAGCTAAGGCACTCGAATCACACAATCTCATTCATTTCTTAAGCTCAGTGCAACTAAATTTGGAACATACACCCCCCTTCCCTTGTATGACCAAGAAATGATAGTCCCCTGCCTCTCCTCAATGAGAACAAGTAATTTAGAAGCCCCAACATCTTTATCCTGTCTTACTGCTTTGGTTACCATTTCCCCATCTCTCAATCCCAGGTGCACACAGCTCAGAGCTGGATTTTCCCTCTTTGTACCACAGTTAGATGTAGAGCAGAGCAGAGCTACAGTCACAGCCCCTGTCCCTTAGCACTGCAGGCTCCAGCTCCTCTAAACCCTTGCACATCCCTGAACTCAGGCACCCTCAGGCAATGTGGAGAGGCACAACTACGCACACCACATCACCCACATCACCCATGGTGACAGCTGAGAGGCCCCCAGAGGGACCTGAGGAAGGAGAAAGGCTAGAGATAGAGGAGCCACTTGATTTGGACCTCAACGTTGAGAATTTCAAGATGGGAAGTTGGGAAGGGAAATCTTCCTGTCACAGACAGAGCGCAGATCACCAAGACTCTTTGGAGAGCAAGAAAACCCACCCAGCTGGTCCTTAATTATTGAAAAAGAGAGAAAGAGGAGTCAGAGAGCAGGAAGCAAGGTCCTCTGCAGTCACTATGTGACTGCAGGCTGGAAGTGACAAGCAGCACATGTGTCTTCCCACCTGGACAACCTTCCCCCTCCTGTGAGGAATAAGAATTTGCTGGTGTGAGAAGCTCCAAGGGCCCAGGCCAGCACCTGGTGCTGGTGCCAGCATCTTACTGTCGCAGCAGTTCTGACTGGGGGTTTCGGTTCCAGCTGTCAGCCAGAGCCAGGCAAGCAGAGGACAGGGCTGACTCTGCTGCCCACGACCAGATGCATTAGAGAGCACCTGTGAATTATGTGTCCATTAGCTAAGTAGCCCTGGGCTTTATGACTTGCTCGTTTTCTAAATGAGAAATAATAACAGTCACAGCTTACCATCTCCTCCTGCTGCTGGAGAGAGCCAATGTTTCATCTGCCATTAAACAATTACAGACACTCTGGAGACAGCTCCGCTCCAGCCCCAGGACACTAGGTGTTGGCAGCGTCTGTGCTTCTACCCAGATCCACATGGCCAGGACCTGATCACATGGACACTTAGTTCTTATCAACGAGTGCTGGCCCCCTGGTCAGCTCAGGAGGGAGGCTGAATGTTCCAGGGAAGAATGCCTTCAGGGAGGAACCAGATGTCCCTGCAGGAGTGCCACCCTCCTGGAAGAGGTTCCTGATAATCCCTTCCGGTGGCAGTCTTCCCCATTCCAATCTGCCACACCCTTACAGCCGTGCCCTTCCTGGGCCTGACTGTTTTGCCAGCTGGCTGCGATGGCAGAGGAGGTGATGTGGATGTGAACGTGCCTCTCCCAGGGCAGGAACAGGGCTCCTCTCCGGTGTCTTGCCCTACCGGGGTCTCCTATGCTGGAACTCAAACTGCAGCGTGTGCTTGCCGTGTGGCACTGATTCACCCCAACTGCTGGGGCAGCCTTCAGGGGCAGGATAGCAATTTCCAGACAATGCTTTTCCCTAAAGGATGAAATACGTGAAGCAGGAAGAGCCCCATCATTCCCAGGCCTGTAGAATGACAGGTCCTGATGTCATCGACACCCGAGAGCAGTTACAATGCAGAATCCCTGTGGCCCATCAGGACGAAGCACCGAGGCCCCTGCTGCATGCGGCCCCGCCCAGGCCCTGAGGTGCTGGCAGAGCCCTGGCCTCCCACGGCTGCAGGCTCAGCTCCTATTTCTTGGCATTTTCCCCACTGTTTTCCATTTTCTTTTCCTTACATATGCCTGGGTTCTTGATACACTCTCACATGTAGCCCTCTTTTGATTAACTAGTTAATTGAATGCCATTTATTTTTTATTCTGGATTTGATTAACACATGTTTGCCTACCTTTTCTATTTTGTTCTTTATTTATTCTTTGGTTTTCTCATAGAAGAGAAACCATGGGATAGGTAAGTTTGTGTGTCTGATCTATTTCAGTTGATATTATAGTCTCCAGGTACATTCATGTTCTCACAATGACTGAAGGTTATTGTCCTCCCTGGCAGAATAGGCCTCTGCTGAGTATGAGCACCACATTCTCTTTATCTGTTCACCTGGTGATGGATAGGAATTATTTCAAAGAACCAGAGCACTAACAACAACATATACTTACTAATTATTTCTGTCTTTCTCCTACATCTACAGCCATCCTTTGGCTATTGCGGTCTTGGGTTTTTAAATATGTTTTGTTCTACATAAGTTTTACTCACAGCCAGGGAGATAGCTCAGTGGAATAAGTGCTTGCCTGGCAAGTGGAAGGTCCTGAGTTCGATCCCTGGTACCACCACTAATAATGATAATAATAATAATAATAATATTTACTCATAATTAATAGTAAACAATATTCTCCTAAGTCTTAATTTTTTCAATGAGTTATACACATGCATATATTATATGTGATATCAGTTATGTGATATATGCATTGTATTTAAGAGTGTGTGGCTATTGTTTATTAATTTTTACTGCCAATATATGGTGATGTCACTCTTATATACCCAGTATCCTGTACAGAGCATTGTTGGTTCTGAATTTTTTTATTTTATTTATTTATCGATACTGGGTCTCACTATACAGTTCAGACTGATAAGATCTTCCTGTCTCAGCCTCCCCAGTGCTGGAATTGCAGGCGTGCATGTGCCACCACACCTGGTTTCAGAGCTGACACAGTGCATCCAGGGTTCCAGGGCCAGCACAGCACGCAGTGCTGGGGATCAAATTTGGGACCTTGTGCTTGCCAGGCAGGCGCTTAGACCACTAAGCCATCTCCCCTGCCCTGGTTCTGAATTTTTGCTGATAGGAACAATGCTGAGCGAACATGGTTGAAAGAGTTTTCAAGTATGAATAGGAAAGCATCTCTCCTGCATGTGCTCCTCCTGGGGAGGTCATCAGGCCACAGGACTTCTGAGTGCCACTTTATCTTCATGCCTCATGACACCCTGAAGTGCTTGTACCATCTATACTTCCACTGGGAAAACACAGGAGACCCAGTTAATGGACACACTTGGTCTCAGAACTCTCAGTCTTGGCCATCACACAGCACGTAGCAATGGGAATTCACTGCTTTAATAGTTTTACAAAGCACTTTGGAAATATCCATTAAAATTTTAGAAGGCTCACTCTTTAATCTAGGAATATTACTTTTCAACATCTGCTCTACTAAAGAAAAATTATTAAAGAAAACACATATTAGTGAATTCTAAAACGTTTATTTCATCTTCTTACGTACTACTAAAAGTTCAAAGCAATCTGAATATCTAGCAGTAGGTAGCTGGCTGAATGCATTGTGGATGATTCATGCATAGACTAAAATGCAGATATGAAAAGCAAAGCCAAGTTAGGCATGTGTGTGAGGGCTTGGGCAACACGCACTGCGTGTTGAGAGGTTAAAAAAGAAAAGTGAGTGATAGGGTAACGGGCATGTGGTGTTCACACCTTACTCTTCTACAAAAGTGGGAGCAGGGACTACAGTGTTTCCGCTTTTTCTGTTGTGCCAAAGGGAAGGTGTGATTCTCTCAGAGAGTGGGAGAGGGGGCGGGGAGGTGGCAGTGCTGAGAAGGAAGCATCCCAGGTCCCACGTGGCAGCCTCTTGTCTATCACCTTATTTTCCATTGTTGAGAGCCTGCCTGTTCCCACACAATGAAATCAAAGCCCCTCTACTGGACACTGAGTACCTGTTCGAAGCTGGCCCCTGCCCACAGGGGAATGTTCTGACTCCTCTAAACATTCCTAGGACTTTTTTTTAAGCTCCTCCCTGTTCCTCTTCTTTATCTGGAACCTCTTTATCTGTCACTCTCAGCCTGAAAATTGTGTGTATTCCTCAAGACCTGATCAAAAAGCTGAAGTTGCCGTAGAACACTCGCCCCCACCCCAGACAAAGCTGAGCACCCAAGTGTGGGGAGGAAGGTGCCAGAGCAGTGTTGGTGCCCAGCGTGCAAGGTCTCCAACATTCTCTCAGGGCACAGCCTCCAGATCATCCTGCTCCCAGCAAATATGGTCTCTTCCTATCTCAGAACTCAAAGTCTCAGGTGATACAGCACCAGTGACCCAGCTCCAATCAAACATCCCCACCACTTTTAAAATAATGTTAATCTTCCACAATAGAGTTCCAAATCAACAGAGAATGATACAAAGGATTAAGGCTCATAGATTCAAAGGTACAGACATTCGAAGAGCACCTACACTGTAGGTGAAGCTTTTAGAGGAAAATTTGCTTCCAAATGCAGGAGCCAGAAGTAGGAACAGCTGCAGCCAGCAGAGCTGGCCTGGGAACCCGCAGCCCCTGGGGAGCAGACTCTGAGCTCCCAACAGCCTGTCCCGAAGGGAACAGGAAAGAACTGGCAACTCCTCCCAGGGTTTTCTTTCCACCAATGAGGGAAAGCCACCCTTCTCTGCCTGGAAGGACATATCATGGCCTTGGGCAAAGGCAGCATGGAGCAGGCAGGCCGGTCCCTGAAGGAAGAAATGGAAGCTGGGCAGAAAGACAGCAGAAGTCTCCTGCCTCAGCCTTTGTCCCATCTTGCCCTGCTGGACAGCTGGACATCACTGTCCCCTCCATGTCCACCCTTCAAAGAGCAGCTACCTGAGGCAGAGACCACTCCAGCAGTCCTCATACTGTGCTTGGCCTATCCTTTGCCTCTGCACAGTGACCAGGGGCTCGCATTCCACCCTGGCATGGCAGGGCCAACACTACAAAGCTACAGCAACTGGCCTGTGAAGTGCAGGCGTCGCCCGAGGTGGCGGAGCACCAGGACTGTCCTCCACACTCTTCCTTCTACCCCCACTCTCTCTGGCCACACTTAGGTAGGTGCTGGCAGGAATCGACATAGGATCTGCATGGCTGGGGGCAGGGAGAGATACTATTTAGCTTACCTCTCCCAGGTGAGGCTGGGCTCTGGCTGCCACCCTGTTGGGGAGGTCCCAACCTCACAGGGGCCCTACCAGCCACTCTAACCCACCGGAACCCTCCTCAGGCAGCCCTGACTAAGCACAGCAAGACCACTCTACAGGAACCTACCTTAGGGCACAGTGGCTGACAGAATCTCTGACAGGGACTTCTTGGTCCCTAAAAACACCCCTAAGAGGCTTCTGGTGGATGGGCTGGAGCCTGGAGGTTGTCAGGAAGTCGCTGTCCCAGGGTGGAGATTTTGTAGCTGAAAGGTGGGAGCAGCAGTTATTGCTGACTGGAGAAAAGCAGCCTAAGATGGATGAAGCCCAAATGGGATGGACAAATCTAGGGGGCAGCTGCAGCCTGAGGCGCCAGGGAGTCCTGACCTGCGGGTGAGTGGCTCCATGGTGAATCACGATTTACCAAACCATTCTGGGTCCCAGTTTCCTCTGTTAGTCAGTGTTTCCCAAGTCCACAGCCACAGGACATTGCACCCCATCTATCCTGCTTGTGACCCCTACGTACAGCTGCTGGTGACCCCAAGCACAGGGTCCCACAGAGCACCCAGCATGGCCTGTGCTCCCCACTCCGAAGTCTCATTCCCAAAGGATGAGAAGTCCTAGATTTTCTCAACAGAGGATGAGTTCTTATTGTTCAGAAACAAAGTAGAGCCAACTTGCTTTACCCATGGAGGGGCTGAGGCAGCTGGTGTCCCCTGCCTGGGCCTTCAATTAAAAATGGGGGACAATGGAGGGATGGGAATCCAGGCCTGAATGCAGTGTCCCTGTGACAGGAAGAGGACATCCCCAGGGCTCTGAGGGGCCTGGTTCTGGGCATCTTCTCTCTTCTCTGGGGCTCAGTTTCCCAGAGAATGATGACAACTGATGACCATAGATGGTGTCATGTCGGGAAATGTCATCTCTCAGCTCTGAGCTGTGGCATCAAGTGCTGGCTATAGGCACAGCTCCAGCAGCCCTGACAAAATATTTCTCTTTGGAAATGTTCCTCCAGTAAGTCCTCCCCATGCTCCCATGAAGCGCATTTGTGCTCTGGCTGTAGGAGGGGCCGTGGCGCGAATCACTCCTTTCTCTCACCGCTCAGTGCCCTGGAGACTTGGCGCACTGCACAGAGGTGAGCAATTTACGCCTAGAGGTTCACCCTGAGCCTCGCCAGGCGGCCAATGCTTTGGAAAGTTACCCAATGTTCTCACCCCTCCAAGCACACTGCAGAGAACACTGCAAGGTTGTTTGGCTGATTGCTAGGTCCCTGCTGAGCATTTACCAAACACCTTCCGGGTACAGAACTCTGCATGAGGCACCTGGCAGATGTGGAAGACAGATGTGCCCATCCTCCCGTGACTCACAAATCAACCTGGGAGACCAACTGAGCCCCAGATCACAGTCAGCAGACCTTCCTGGAGGCCCTGTGCCAGTTCTCCAGCTGAATGATGCAAGTCCTTGCTTATTCATCTCTGGAGATCTTTCTCTTCAGCCTTCTAAAAGGTTGAAATGAATGGAGGATTCCCATGCCAGAAAGAACGGGCCTGGCGGGCTCCCCCACACCAGGTCTGTGCTGCACCTTTCCCCTTCTGTGAGCATCTGCACATCAGCACCTCTGCCTCCTGAACCCTCCATGCCTCCTGGCCCCACTCTCTGCAGTGCTCCCAACATCTCTGGCTGCTGAGTCTGGTACGACCTCCCAGTCTTTGAGTTCTCCGTGGAGCTCTGAGTCTCAGTGATCTCTACACACAGACTGCAAGCAGTGGAGCGGTACTGCTCCTAGGTCCCAGACCTTCGGGGTAGGATGGTCCTGATTGAACCATTGGTTCAATCTCCCTCATCTCATGGATAAGGATGCTGAAGAAGAAGGGCCCCAGCCAGCGGGACCCCAGGACTGAGAAGTGGGGAGACACACCCTGGAATCAGGTCAGCTGCCCACCAGGCTTCTGTGCAATTGTCTCATTCATGGGTGCCTCCAACAGAAACTTGTTTATTCCCATGTGCCAGGTCTGGATGAGGTACCAGCTCCAAGGAGATGGGAGGAGGCAATGGGCCAGGTCAGAGCTGCCAGAGCAACCTGGGATTCAAGATGCCTTCAGGAGGAGATGAACTCTGGAGCATCCGGGTGCACCAGGACAGGCCATGGTGGTCATCTGGGCAGACCCAAGGAGAACACATCATGAGAAGTGTGAACAGGAGCCCAAACTCAGGGACAGGACATATGGCCATCAACCTCAGGAAGTCAGGAGTGAGGGCGGGGACTCAGTCAGAGGTCAACTCAGACCAGGAACTCATGCTGTCAAGCCCATCTCCTCCATACCCTCCCGTGGCATCCCTTACAGTGAATCCTTGCCACCAACAACCTGTCATCTCTTGCCTCCCATATGTTTTTCCTTGTAATCAAGTTTCCAGAGTGCAAATCAAGTCACTTAACCTCCCAACTCCCCAGTGCCCCCAGAGAAAAGTGCACTTGGCAGAATTTGGCAGCAGTCCCCCTGTGACGTGCCTTGGTTCACTCCAGGAAGCAGAAGCCCAGGGGTCAGGCATACTTCCTGTTGTTCCTCTTCAGGGTTTCTAGGGCCACAGGGTTGGAGGGGCGCCCTAGTCAGGGGCTCTAGCTCTGACAGGGAAGCCAAATGGTCTTGCTGCAGGCTGTCTCTAAGCCCTGCAGTGAGCAGCGTGTTGGCTCCAAGGTTGAGAAGACATCTGTAGGAGAGAAGAGGCCCAGCAGGCCTGCAGACATGGCTGCTCCCAGCTCCCTGCCCCACAGCAGCCACCAGGAGGAAGAACACGCTGCGCCATGGGACTGAGTGAAAAATACCCAAGTACTCTCTTCCTCAGGCTACACCATGCTTGGGAAATGTCACTCATTCTGATGGCTTCAACAGAGTCAGAGACATCCACGTATGAAATAGCCATTCCATTGCATCCTCCATCTCTGTTCTGATTTTCCTCGTGACTTCTGAGAATAGGTGAAAAATAGGACAAGTGCACTTACCACATTTATGTTAAGAAACTCAAGCATGGCAAGGAATTGTTCTGTACTGTATGCATTAGACATTTTCAGTGTACACTGCTTCATGCATTAGAATTCTGGGTTGTAAGCAACAGAATGGGTTCCAGAAAAATGGAATGGTTTTTTTCAAAGAGTATCAGAATTTTCCAGAAGGCTGGAAAAGTAAGAAAGAAGGAATGGGGAAAGGAGATGAAGGAAAAAGGAAGAAAAAAGGCATAGGAGGAAGAAGTGGAAGAGAATGAAGGAGCAGCTGGAGGAAAAGGGAGAGGAGGAGGAAGAGGAAGAGGAGGAGGAAGAGAAGGGTTTGTAGCAGCTAGGAAGCAGCCAGAATCGCAATAAAACTGTGGTACTGAACTACCTGGGAAGGTGCTGGGGTTCCGCACAGGGCGTAGCAGCTATTGCAGCCAGTATCTTCAGGTATGGCGTTATATACGCACGGCACATTTGACTCAACCACCTCCAAAGCCATCAGGATTCTCCCCAGGCCTCACTTCTGTGGCTCATTTAAAAGTGGCTCCCCACTCCTGCCCAAGACACCTGGAGGCCACGGCCCCAGGGTCATGCTTGAATTCCTCCTCTCGCCCTTTTCTCTTCCACCTCACATCCAGCCCTAGACAGAGCCAAGCTGACTGCCTGGATTTCTTCGGTCTGTGTCATCTCTCCCTCCCTGGCCTTAGTTCAAGCTCTCACTTGCTTTCTCCTAGACTATCTTGCCAGTTGTCCTCTGCAGTTCCCCAGAGCCAAAGTTGTGACTTCAGGTGCCAGCTGCGACTGACTAGCTTGCGTCAGACCAACCCTCCAGCTAATAAAACCCAGAAAATTGGACAAAACACATTGCATCTCAAAAATCCTTTTGAAGTTATTGGAGAGCTACCAGGACCAAAAATATGAAGAGCCAAGACCCTGGAAAAAAGAGAGCTAGGAAGAGTAGGCTGACATCCAGCCACCCTTCCCAGCCTTACCCTTTTCTAAGCAACAGTGTAAAATTTGAGAGATGGATTCACCAGTCTCATAAGACCAGACAGAAAAAAGTTGAAATGGAGGCCTATTGATCCAAAAGCATTCCTAGCCTACTGCTGGTCAGAAGCGAGTTTCCTCTCCGAGGGAAATTACATCATCGGCGTCTCAAATAATCTACACAGCAGCGTCCATTTTTTGCAGTGTTCTATGACTGACCAGCAAGTAAGCTCTATTCACATGGCAGTTCTGAGTGCTTGGAATACAGCTGGCAGACCTGAGGAACTGAATTTTTAATTTCATGCTACCTTACCTAAAAATAGCTACACGTGGCTTATAGTTACTATGCTGCACTGTGCTGTTTTATACAATGTCTAACTTCCAGTTGCAAATTATCAAGGAAACCAGGAGGCATGACCAAAGAGCTAAAAACCAAGAAAGGAAAAAAAGGACATTAGGAGATACAAAAGATATCCAGACCTTGACATTATCAGACAGTTCTTTAAAGCAGGGGAGAGGGTACACCTCAGCAGCACGGTGCCTGCCCAGCAAGTGCGAGATCCTGAGTTTGATGCCTGGTGAAAGAAGAAAAGTATAATATAAATCAGAGAGACAATCCCCAGTACCACAAAAATAAATAAATATATCAGAGAGGCTTTGGTTTCCTATATGAATTGCAAGTAAATTTGATTAAATATTACAAAAGTGCAAAGCAACAATAAACACATTTCTCACATTTAAAAAAAAAAAAGACATAGTGGCTCCACTTTTTTTCAAGCACTTTCAGTTTTGGCTTTCTTCTTTAAGGTAATTTTTACAGTCCAAAGGGTCACAAGAATTCTGACCATCCTATCCAAGTTGCAACCAAATTGAGAGGAAATGTAGAAAGGCAAAGGGGATCTTGCCTCTGTAACCCATCTCTCCTTTCCATGACCTCCCCAGAAATTCCACACTACATCTTGCTTATTCATATGGCTACCTCTTGCCTACGTGATAAGTTGAGGAAACTAATTTTTTTTCTTCCAAAAAGTAAAACACCCTGCAGAGTTTTGTAAGAAGGAAAAGGAAAGAGACATTTGAGTAGATAACTGTTTCTGCTACACTGTCCTAATTAAAGATTTCCACCACTCCCCTCTGTTAGTCGTGTAAGGCCCTTTCTAGTCTGGCCATTCCTCTCATCCCAGATTTGTCTCCTGTCCCTCTCTGTAGATCCTGCACACTATGGAGATACTCAGCCCTGGTGACTGAGCCCTTCTAAAACACACAGACTCAAGCATCTTGGTCTTGCTTCTGCTCATTCGTTAGCCTGAAATGCCCTTTCTCTGACAAGCCTGGCTCATTTTCAAAGCTCCATTCAAAGGTCATCTCTTTTGCTTTACCTTTTCCAGCACAGCACTCTTAGGCAGACTCAAACCCTTTCCCTGGTTCTTACACTGGCAGCATAGCTGCCGTGCACTTGTGCTGGACTACAATTAGTGTCTTGGCATCCGTGCAATCTTCCTGCACAAGGAGCCTCTCCAAATCATAAGCATGATGTGTTTTTTGCTTTCTCTCCCCGCTGGCTTACTAAGGTCTAGCACATGGTAGATACCTGGTCCAGTTTTGTTAAGTGGATAAATAAAAGAATAAGGAACACATGCAACAAATTTAATAAATCTCAAGCACTTTTCCAGGCTATAATTCTAACTCTAAACAACCCAACCTTTACACACAATGTATTTGATTCTGTGAATTCTTTTTGTTATGTCAGAATTTCTTCGTACATTGCACAAAAAAAAGTGGACCAAGCCACGTAATTGCTTGTATCCAAATGATTTGCTCCAATGGTACAGCATTAGCTTTGGAGTGAAATAGTTACAGGTAGCAGCCACAAGGAATTCAGGTCCTCTCAATAATGCAACCCAAGCATTGCCTTAGTCCTCGGCAGCATGAAGGATGACATGTGAAATCCCCACCAAATTGCCCTTCCCACACACACCCCATAGAAGAACCTTGTATTCACTGGCTCCTGGGAGTATAATGTCCCTGGCAAAGGAGGGCATGCTGCCCCAGGATAGTATGGGACATGTCACACTAAGTGCTTCCTGTTTAAAATGGCACCTATTACAGCAGATATAAAGAGGAAGAATTGAGAAATTATCAATAAAAGTAGTTGGGAAAGATTTCCAAGGCCAGGAAAACTTTTGAGTTGGGCTTGAATGGCAAACCCAAATTGGCCATGGCAAACAAGTCCTGCAAGTCTTCACCCAAAGCCACGGCTTTCCATCCCACCCTCATACACATCTTCTAATCTTATATGACTCCGTTTCTCCTTCCTGTTTCTTTTATACTAAGGACAGGAAATCTAAAGCAGCCTCATATACATGTCATATGTATAGAAAAATCATGCAGGGACAGTGTAGGGAAGGCAGGAAGAAAATGCTCTGTGTAAGCCACTGGTGTGACATTTCTGAGCCTGGCCATGTTTCCAGCAGATCTGCCCATGTTTCCAGCAGATCTGCCCCAAGCTAGCAAGCGAAATGCTCCACGTGGAGGCTCTGAATCTCAACAGCCAACACCATCAATCCAGACCCCACTGGCAGCCTTGCTTTCCTTGAAAAACAGTTCAAGAAGTAAAGGTCAGAACCATTTGTTTCTCCCTATGGAAGAATTCACAAAGCTTGGGGGCAGTGGCGCTTGCCTGTCATTCCATCACTCTCAGAGGTTCAGACAGGAGAGTCACAAGTTCTAGGCCAGGCTGGGCAACTTAGTGACCTAGCAAGACCCTGCCTCAAATTTAGAAAATCAAAAAGGGCTGGGGACATTGATCAGTGGGGAGATCCTGGACTTCAACACTCAGTACCTCAAAAAGAAACAAAAAAACAAACAAAAAAAGCCCAGCCTGCAGGCCCCCAAAAGACGTCTGCTACAAACCTCTCAGAAGCAAATTCCCCAGATTCGAGTCTATCCAGCAAGGGCTCCTGAGCGCCCATACCTAGTCACAGAGCAGAGCAATGTGCAAGAGCCTGAGGCCTAGCGTTGGGTAGGATTCCTAGGGCTTGAAGCCTGGGCTTCCCATTTGCTAGAGGCATGACCTCAGCCTTCTAGTTAATATCTCTGAAACTGGCTCAAGTTTCATGACTAATAGTAGACAACGGCATAGCCCTAAAAAGCAGGAACTCCTGTCAGTGGAGGCAGTACACATGCAATTAGAGGATGCTATATGAGGGAAATAAATCAGGCACAGAGAGACAAATGCCATGTTTTCAGATATGGAAGCCAAAGAACCTGAGCTCCCAGAGGTAAAGCACAGAGTCAAGGCTACAGAGGCTGGAAAGGGCATCGGGCATGGAGTTGGGAAGTTTGGAGAATAAGTGCAAGAACACAGTTAGCTAAAGGAATGGTCCTGCAGTTCCTCATTAGCACTAGGGAACATATGATTATGCATTGCCAAGGAGCTAGGAGAGAGGGTTCTGAGTATTCCCATGTGGAGAACTGATGGAAATGCTAATTACCCTGCTTTGATCCTTACACACTGTATGTACCTACCCAAATGTCACACTGTACCCCACACATAGGCCAAATTATTGTATCCATTAAAAAGAGGAAAAGAAAAACAATAGGTACTATCTCTTTTAGGAGGTTCTTGGAAAAGCAAATACCAAAAATAGAATGCTCTGAGTGGTACCTGCTGGAAGGGGTAGATAAAAATGGACCATAATGTCAATGACATAAAATAGTCCTGGAATTCCATCATGTCAGTTGAGTTCTGCTTGGCTCACCACATCACTGTGAAATAAACCACTCCAAAGCTCGGTTGTTAACAAATTCTGAAGGCTGTCTGAACTTCCCTGGGTGATCCCAGTGGCTGGGGTCAAAGTAATTGTTATTTGTGATTTGTCAACTTGATTGGATTAAGAACCACCTGGCAGGTTGGTAAAGTCTGGTGTGCATGTGTATGATTGGCATGTAGGTCAGCCAACTGAAGGGGAAGTCCCACTCAGATGTGGGCACCCCCAACAAATAGGCTTGTAGCCTGGGTGCAATAGAAAGGGAAAGAAGGAGGAAATCAGCCTTTCCTGGAGAGGAGCTCCAACCTTCTCTAGTGCAGGACGTTGGTGTGCAGTATGTTCAAGCATCAGATGGGTGTCTGCTTTCTGACACAGACTTGTACCCATGACTCCACAGTGAGCTTCCAGACTTTTGACCTTCGACTGCCACTGGATCTTCTGGCTCTACTGGGTTTTCCCTGTAGGACCCAGCGAACACCACTGGGACCCCTCTGATTCTGATCTTAAGAGCCTACCTAATAAGCTACAGTAACTGTACCTATGTTTTATACTAAATCCATTCCTCCTGCCGAAGCTTCCGCTGGGCGGGGACATCCAAATGGCTTCCTCGCTCACCAGTCCTGGGCCTCTGCTGGGATGGCTGGGCAGCCAGAGAAAAAGTGCACACCACCAGCCAGGTGGCCTCTTCTGCCATCAGCTTGGGTATGCTTGCGGCACGGTGGGGCTGGAGAGGTGAGTCTTGTCACACACACCCGGGTCTCCCTGGGTAAGCATTCTCAGATAGAGAAGCTGCAAGCGTGTTATGGTCTAGCTTTGGAAGTCAACTGCCACACTAACTTTGGCAGCACAGGGCCACAAAGAGGGCAGAGATGGGGCCTGCAAGATAGCTCAGGGGTCTAAAGCCCCTCCTCAGGCAAGCTTAGGCAACTGTAGGGACCATGGTTTGATCCCCAACACACATGCTGCACCGGCCCCACCCTCAGGGCAGGCTGAGCCGGCCATAAATACATAAATAAATAAATAAATAAATGGAGTTTAAAAAAAAAAAAAGAGGGCAGAGACATGGGGACGTGAATATGACATGAGCTCCCTGGGGCCAGCATGAAGATCTACCACCACTCTGGCCATCAGATCCAGTACCTAGGAATGCTCTGGACTCCACATGGGAGGCTCTGGTTCAAGCCTTCAGCAAAGTCCCTACCACCCAGAGCAGCCATGTGGTTATTTGTGAAGATAATGACACATGCCCCCTGGGCTGTGGTGGAAGCAAATGTCACCACCTGCAGAAGGCTCTAGGACAGTGCCTGCCACACAGACTCACAAACGCCCTCCCCCATACTCCAAGCTGGGAGAGACCCTCACCCTGACATTCTTAGTGTTCCTCCTTGCATGGCCCACCGCAGCCCAGGCTGCTGTCCCTCAGCCCCAAGCTCCACGTGTGTGTTCCAGTGACACCTGCAGGGTTGAGGCTGGCACTGAATAAATAATGCATTATTCAGAAACAAAGTTGTCACCTTGTGCTGCCACGTTCCTTCTGAATGGCGTTTGTGCTAAATCTGGCATGAGTTATTTTAAAATTACAAAGAAGAAAAAAAAGGCTATTTGATCTACGAAACTTCAGGAACACTTTTATTCTCTTTGACTTTTCTTCTTCGGAAGCCGCCAGGAGCTGCACACCTACTCTTTGGGATTCAACATGAATTACCAAACAGCTGGAGAGAAATCAAGGTGACAAATTACTGACAACAGTTCTTAATGTGGTGCTCTGGGTGCCAAAGAAAGCCTCTTAGCCTCTTGGAGGTGAGCTGCCACTTCTCTGTGGCCCTGGGCCTGCCTGGACGGCAAGGGGGCAGAGAAATCAGCAGGTACTAGATCTGCCTGGGCCCCCGTGGCAGGGGCCCAGGTGCCAGTCATGCCTGTGCCAACCTCGTGCCAGCTCTCCCACCAAGCCCAAGAGCACCCAACAGCCTCCCGCTCCTGCCCATGGCCGCCGGCTTCTGGAAGCAGGAGGAGGTGGCCAAGAACTTGGGACAGCAGCCCTGTTTGCAAAGGTGTCTATGTCTCTTGTTACTCTCCCTGGGTTGGTAAGAGGATGCACAGCTGGGTGGAAAGAGAGTGACCCAGGAATCAGCTCTGGCTCTGGTCTTCTCCCGTGCAAATTTCCTTCTGAGGGCTCAGCTTCCAGGGTTAAGGCCGCACGGCACACACCCGGTGGCCACACACACAGCCTTGTCCTCTGCTCTCCCCACAACCTAACACGTCCAAGGCTCACCACCCACACGACAAAGCCACCATCTTCTAAACATTCCTAACACCCAGGCATCAAGACAAGGAGCTGAACTCTGTCCTCCTCCAAGCTCACACGGGAGCCAGCCTCTGCCACCAGGCTCCTCCTCCGCTGG
>PVKN010004612.1:8551-33143 GCA_004027915.1 Capromys pilorides
TTTTAATTTTATTTATTTATTTATTTGTTTGCTTGTTGTGTTTGTTTGTTTCTTTATTTATTCATTTTGTGGCTGGCTCAGCCTGCCCTGGTGGTGGCGCTGGCGCAGCATGTGGTGCCGGGGATCGAACTGCAGTCCCCGCAGTTGCCTGAGCCCTCCTAAGCAGGCGCTTTAGACCACTGAACCATCTTGCCGGCCCATCCTCCCATATTTTCTATCCGTGTTTTCTTCTTTTTCCTAGGTCTGTAGCATATTGAATCGTGGCTTGGGAAGGGCCCTAATCTTCTGTACCAAGTAGTGCAGTTTACCTGGGATCTCTTCCTTTTGGCCATAATGGAATTGAATTTAGGGTTACATGCATGCTGGGCAAATGCTGTCCCGCTGAGGCACACCTATGGTCCTGCAGGGACTTTAAAATATAGTCCCCACACCGGAACATAGAATCCAGTGTCTGAACGCAGAGTCCAGCACAAAGGGCAAGCTGAGCACATCACCATGCCCTAGATCTTACCTTGCTAGAGCCTGAGATGTCAAGCACAGAGGGCAGGCTCTCTGATGATTACATCACAGTGCGTTGACCCACTGACCTTTTAACCAACCAGACCTCCGAAGCCTTTCAATGATTGTATACCTGAGCAAATGAGACCAGACTCCAAACTCTCAGCTCTCTCGTTTTCTAGAATGAGATGTTCTAGATTTGATCCAGTCTTTTGAGTGGATTGAATGATTTCATAAACTCGTGGGGTCATCTCAATCAGAGCCCCTCTCTAGCTTTGAATTCTATGTGATCCCTTTAAGACCTTTGTCCAGACCATGGATGAAAATGCTAACTAAGCTTGGAGATGAAATCCAAATGTAGCCCGTCCCCATCTGCCTCATTATAGCATGTAGCTCACATTTATCCATTTTTTGGAATCCTTTAAGACATAGCTTTCTATAACAGAGATGCTTGCTCTTTCCTTCTCCAGGAAAGCTAGTCAGAAATGACTTACGTTTGGTAAATGTGAGCTTGTTCCTCACGGATCGCTTTTTTTCTTGTGTGTTTAGTAACTGTAATCAGCTTGGGATATGTTTAAGGGTTGATGTCAAGTTCAGCCAGCTGTCTGGAGTTTGCAGTCTCTCCTCCCTTTCTGCCGTTTGAAAATCAATACGCCTTCCATCTGTTGGTTATGGGTCATGAAGTCATGGACAATGGCTAGGTAATCTTTTTTTCTCTTGTAATGTAATTCATACCTTAAAGGAGGAAAGGAGTGTTGGTACATTTGCTTCCTGAAGAAGACGCTGTGGGAGCAGCTGCGTCTAGATAGACCTAATGGTCAGTGTGCTGTCAACAGCACCTTATTGTCCAGGAAGCCCATGTAATACATTCTGAAGGCAGCATGCCAACACTGCTTGCCTTGTCCTGACCCCAACCCTCAAGGCCCCCCTCCCTTGCTGGCTCATTAGGGCACTAATAGAACCTCAGGGAGTCTTTTGCTTAATGCCATTTCCCCATCACAGGGAGGATGAGAATCAGAGGTTGGCTAATTAAATGTGGCATTTTGTTTCAAAATTAGCAGTAGATACTAACTAGTTACAAGGCAGTCCTGTCCCCTGGTGCAGATAGATTTGTTTTTCCTAGTATTTGATGTTTAAGGACAAGTAGTACATTTATTTTCAAAAATTTATCTTATTTTGAGATAGATTTGCTTTCTTAGCCCAAGGGTGTTTGTCCATTGAAGACTGCACATGAATCTGTTATATCCACTGCAGCTGGGCACCTAAGAATTCTGATCATGCAAACATTAGGCGTGATGGTGAAGTAGAATTACACTAATGCCTTAGAACACTTTCCTGAGGGCGAATCAGTCTCCTCAGTTTGCACAAGGTCTTTGGCCTCAACCTTTGGGTGCATTGTTTTAAGCTTGTACAAATGTTCTTAAGAATAAAATACTACTTAATACCACTTGGGCATATTGCCTTTCACTTGGATTTAGGAAAAGTATTCATTTGCAGTGGCTGATGGGTCGCTCTCATTTTCTAGCCTGTCTGTGGAGGTTGGCAGTGGCCTTTTTTTCCCCTGAGATCATCGCGTGTGCTTTGTCCCAGTGTCCGCAGCTCCAGGCAAATATACTGTAGATCCAACAACAATACCCGTTATGTCTTCATGTGGAAATAGGGATTTGTCTGTCACTGTGTATCCGGCACAGATTGTAGCATTACTGCTGACTGCCTACATGAAAAGCCACCTATATTCCTTGACTCAGCAGATACATAATACACTATTTTTCCACTTACTAACATTTTTCCATTTCCAAAAGAATGCCATCATTTCATCTTTTAATTGTAAAAATAATCCTCGTTCCAAAGGTAACTACTGTTAATAGTGTCTTGTATATTCTTTCAGAAAAAAAAATATGCATGTATTGCTTATAAAATTCATGTGCTCTTTTTTTTTTTTTTTTTTTAACACCAAGGGAGCTAGTATTTGAAATTAAATTCTGTCTTTCATACTGGGGAACTTTGTACTCTGCCTTTGCACTGAGTTACATCTTTATTACTTTTTTTCTTTTTGATACAAGACAGGGTCTTAACAAGCCACTGAGTTGTCCAGACAAAGCTCACACTTTTGATCGTCTTACTTCAGCCTCCCAGAATGCTGAGATCACAGGCATGTGCCACCACACCAAGCTGAAATTAATTTTTATTTTCTGGAAGGGCAGCATATCAAAACAATCTCAGCTAGGGATGTAACTTAGTGTTAGAGCAATTGACTAGCATGTACAATGCCCTGGGTTTGATTTCCAGCACTGCCAAAAAAAAAAAAAAGACAAAGATCAAATGAAAGGAAATGTGTGCAGGGAAAATCTAATTTCCCCTGTTGACCATAGTCTGCCTCTCCATAGTGATTAACCTGATCAGTTTCTTGTGTATTTCTCCAAAGATATTTGTACATCTGTAAGTGTGGATATGTGCATGCCCCCCTCACAGACACACTTTTCAGGGAGTCTTGTTCAAATTCTTGACAGGCCTGGAGACTGAAGATGTCCTTAATGCAAAGCCCTGTGATAATGTTGTGTGATACCTACCTTGATAATGAACCTAACACAGAAACAGTGTACCACTGTCCCTAGAAGAAACATGACACGTGGGTTGCGCTCTGGAGTAGTGGGTGAAGAGACCTAGGAAAATACCCTGTTCTCTCAGGGCCCCTCTGCAAGACCAACATAACCACTAAAAGAAGTGTGTGAAATTCCCACTGCTGCCTCCTACCATTTGGGTAAATTAAGAGGTTCATTCTCTGAGGCTGTCAATCTTCCCTTCCAAAAGCATTCACATTTATCCAGGGACAAAGGATTTCCCCATGCAGGGAATTTATATTATGCCTGGCCTTTTGTGACAACCAGTATTAGGCAACTTTTATTTAATATAGATTTTTAATTACTAAAGTGTGCAGTATTTTTAGAAAATATGCTACCCCTGAAATCCAAAGTTATAAAATAAAGTAAGAGGCTCTTGATTTCATTATAGAATGATCTTTATTTTACAAGGATTGTAAACTCCTAAGAGGTATTCAAAATATAATTTATTCCTAGAATTCCCTATGTCTAACACCTTAGGACAGCACCCATTGCTTTGAGAAAATTGCACAAATGCTATTATAAAAGTCGTCTTACCTAATATCATGCAAACTTCTCCCCCCTTTTCCTGAACATTTGTTATTCTTGTCTGTATTAGTGAACTGAGAAAAGTTATTATTTATTCAATAGCAGGTTCATGTAGGGAAGTTGCTTATGAAAAACCAAAGGCTTGCTGTGGCAATGCTTATTAAATAGATACATAGATAACAAGTTAGGAAAGGTGAACCTTGCAATGATCTAGTGAACTTGAAAAGGAGATTTGGTTTAAGAGTAGAAAGCACATCAGTTTAGAAGTGAGAATATTTTCTGAATTATTCATAAATGTAGATCAAATGTGCATCCTGTAGGTCAGAACAAAACTGATAATGCTTACATCATCTTACTTTATCTTCCTAAAGTTCCCATCCTGGTTACTTTATTTTTTTTTTAATTTTTTTGTATCTTAGAGAAGGGTCTACAGGGTGTTCAGGGTCTCACTACTAGATCGGCCTTGTAGTCATCCACCTGTTTACAGCCTCCCAAGAGCTGGGATTAGAGGCACACACCACCACGCCCAGTCTTCATCCTGGTTTTATTAAAGCTCTAAGTAATACAAGACATTGAAGTGCCCCAAGTGTTCCACAGTCATGAAATGGTTTAGCTACAATACCTTGGAATCACATTGAACAGCTATTAAAAATGGACCTCATGCTCTCTGCTAGAATGGACAGCTAGCTATGTTGCAGGTATTGTTTTTGAAAAAACAACATCCCAAATTACACACATCCCTTGATTACTACTGCACTGCATTCAACAGGTACATAAGAAGAAAGACTGAAGCAAATCTGCCAGATTGCTTATTAGCATGTTAGGATGGCAGCATTTATGGGTGGTGGGTCTCTGATTTCCAGATGTTCTGAGTATAGTCAATCTTTAAAGCAAAACACCAGTGTATGTGAGGAAAATAATGTGGCTCTTGTCTAACAGAGCTTGTATCTCATTTTTTGGATGTGTAGCTTTAGTGTAGCTGATGGACTACATCTTTCAGCCTTAGTGAACAAAAGATTACAATTGAGAAGCACCAGCTCGCAGCCGTGGACTTCATGAGAGCTTTCTGGAAAAAATAACTTGAAAGTGACCTTTTAAAATGAGGAGGCGGGTAGTCCAGTGGATTAAGGAAGAACAATATTCTAGATATAAATAACTATGTGGGAATGAGGAGAAAATTGAGAAAGAGAATGTTCTTTGATCCTGTGGAAGAGGAGAAGGATGATGTATGTTTGAAAACTGATCACTGATCATTTTCAGAGGGAAGGAAAATTTTTACCTTTTTAAAAGAAAGAGGGCCCACAAGATAGCTCAGCAGCCTAAAGTGCCTGCTTAGGCAAGCTTAGGCAAGCACATAGGGACCATGGTTCCATCCCTGGCACCACATGCCATGCAAGCCCCGCCCCCAGGGTACACTGAGCCGGCCAGGCCATAGGGGGGAAAGAAATCGAAGATTCCTTTTGCAGATCCTTAAGAAAAGACAATTTAGGTGATGCTGACTGGAGGTGTGATTTCATGCAGCAAGGCCCCGAGAAGCAGATTGCAGCGGCCTGCTTGCAAGGTGATAGGGGCTTCTCTCTGGTTTGGATTTAGAACAAGAGAGGTTTGGATTTCAGTCATGCCATGGGATAAGAAACAGATGCTTTTTGTACCAAAGAGGCCAAACTCAAACCAAAGAATCCTCTCCTGGGCCAGGCTGCAGAAATGTTATTTTCTATAGGCAAAAAGCATGAAGAAGATGCTCTGGCTTAGTGGCTTTTGTTTGTTAAATAAAGGAAAGAAAGATTTTCTAGGAAGTTTCTACTACTGTATGGTGTGGTTGGCGGGAAAGTGGTGAAAGGGATAGGAAGCTCCCAAACTGCATTGTTGTTTTTTTCTTTTCTTTTTTTTTTTTTTAGGTTTAAGGCCATTTATTTTGTCTCTTTGCTATTGCAGTTCAGTGCTGGGATTACAGGTTTGAATGCCCAGATCCAAACTGCACTTCTTAATACACACTCCTATAATGAAAATTCAAGGCTGTACTTTTCATAGCTTTGAATGGGCACTGCCAGGCCTCAATCAGTCACATGTTTTGTGAGCATCTCCTTTGCCTTAGGCAGTATTAGGATGCAGAGAAATAAATGACAAAGGCCCCGGCTGTCAAAGGCATTTATAATTTAGCTGGGGAGATGAGGCATAAAATAAATATATAAATTCAGAGTCTTCATTGGGTGATGTCTTAGGTACTGGTTCTAGTAGGATGGGGTTAACCGCAAGGAAACCTGGGAGCAAAGTCCTTTGAGCTGGTCACGTTCAGCCTGAGAAACCAAACCTCTCCTGGATGACCTGCTCCCCATTCAGGTCTCCCACCGTAGAGCTTTGAGGTGTTGGATAAATTATTTCAATCTTTCTGAACTTCAGTTCCCCATATGGCAGATGAGAATGATTACCAGTAGAGTCCTCTGCTGTGTGGACTGAGATGATGAATGATATAAAAAGTGCTTCACATAATGCTCAGCGTGTAGGCAATGGTGATAGCTGTTTTATTCCCGTAGACCAAAAGTTTCCCAAGGACAGAAGCTCTGTACTCTTCGTCCTTGTGTCCATTTTACTTAGCACATTTAACACCTCTCATGGATAAATACTTGACACAAGTATTTATTGAAAGGAAGACGAGATGGTTTGGACTGAGATTAGAAGGGTTGGCAGAACTCAGGTAGAAAGAAGAATGGGATTGGGAGCATTAGGGTGAGTCAAATCTCAGAGCTAGATAAAGGCTTAAACTCCTCTGTTTATTTGTGATGCAATCATAGTTAAACAAATGCTCTTCCTGCATAATATTGGGCAACATGACTGTGGCCCATTACCCTGGAAAAGGTGCTCAGGATTGTGGAATAATGTTCTTCTTTTCCAGGTAAGGAAACAGAGGCCCAGAAAGGGGAGGTCATATGACTGAGCAGCTTTGGGTTCTGGGTCTCATTATTGCCAGCTTAATGGTATTTCTTGCCATTTCTTCTGTAGTCTTTCAAAAACAAAATAAAACAAAGAGAAGTCCAACCAGTGTCTGTAATACATTGCCAAATTTCGCTCCTAGAGGAGAGAGATAAGCTTGCTAAAAAGAGGGAAATTCCACAGGTTCTGCTTTTCCCATGTGAGTTTACGTGTCCTGGCCTCGAGAAAGCAGGATGCGTTCCCAGTCCCAGGAGGCTGTTCCTGAGGGCAGAGCTGTTTTCCTGTGGAAGGGCTGGGGTCAGGTCGGGGACACGGTCAGACCTCCTATGTGGAAGGCCTCAAGTGGCTGTAACTCATGCTGCAAAAACAAACATGCTCCCTCACTGGACAACAGCACAGAGCTCTTTAGGAGGGATTTCCAGTGCTGAAGTATGTGAAATGTAAAGACGGACGTAGCAAGCACCTGGTGCTCCACTTTGGGCTGCTGGGCTGATGGGGAGCTGAAGTGTTGGAGAGAAATTCCATTCAGATGACTCGGTGGCTGCAGTATTTTTTCCTGTGGATCATCGGGGAAGGGAGAGAAGGCCCGCTATCCTGCCGCCTGTCCAGGCAGTGAGCACCCTTCCCATGTTGTGCTGAGGGTTAGCTGTGACCTCAGTGAGTCCTTGGCACTCGGCCCTTGGGCCTCAGGTCGTGGGAGTTTATCCTTTTGCTTTGAGGAGGTCATTCCAACTTGAGCAGGAGGGCAGCATCCCAAGTAGCAGAAAAACAAAACTTTGGGCCCATCTCTCACCAGGAGCTACTGGGTCACAAGTGTTGGTTTAAAGGGAAAATTTATAAAGGTAGATCTTCCAGGTGAATCATCTTGGTAGAGCTGCATATACCTTCTGAAAACTAGCACAGGTCTCCTTGGTGTTGTGATTTGCATTTTGCTATCCAGAGAAGAGATGCAGTGTGGAGCCATGTAGTCATGTTCAGGCACGGCCATTTCCTTCCAGGTGTTCATGTACATGCATGGCCATCTCCTTCCTCATGACCATACCCGTGCATGTACATGCACGGTCTGCATGCAGCCATGTGCAGGCACTGTCATTTTCCCCCAGGTGACCATGCGCATTTGTAGCCATCTCCCTCTACCGTCGCCCTCTGCTCATGTACAGACAGACACAGTCAGCTTCTCCGTGAACCACATGCAAGCCCACTCACGGATCTCCACACCCTCATATGCAGTACCTGTGTACCCTTTGTGACAACCACATGTGGGCATGATCATCCCTTTCTACTTTAGGGTGCTTAGAGTGGGCACCAGGGAACATGAATTCTCTATAAGCCGATCGTAACAAATTAGGTTGTGTCCAGTGGGAGAGTTCTGATGAGCATGTTGTCAGGTGGGACATTGTTGGTTGGGAGCTTATATGAAGTTGATCCCTTTCTTGCATTCATTAGAGCTGGTACCCAGGGCGGCTGGATAGAGCATGGTGTACTGTATCTTAAGTTACCTTGTCCTGCTTATGGTGCTTAAGATGGTAGTGGGGATGAGGTCCTGTTCTATAATTTGAACTTCAAGTAGCTACCAAGACAGCTCCTGAGTTAGGGTGTTCATATTATTAATACTGCCTGTATCTCTTGAGTACTTACTAGGCCCCAGGGAACACACTATTGAGTGCTGTTCGTGTATTACTTTGCTGGGTCTTGATAACAACCTATTGAGTAGGTAAAACTGTGCTCTTGATTCATAATTTGGCCTTACAAAGTTTCAGTTACATATAATCAACTGTGGCCTGAAAATATTAAATAAAAATTCCAGGCTGGATGTTGTGATATATGCCTGTGATTCCAACACTTGTCACTAGCCTGGGACATAATGAGTTTATAGTGAGTTGAAGGCTAGCCTAAACTACAAGTGGAGATCCTATCTCAGAAAAGAAATTCTAGGGCTGACAAGATAGCTCAGCAGACTAAAGCACCTGCTTAGGCAAACTTAGGCAAGCACAGGGACTGTGATTCAATTCCCAGCACCACTTGCTGCTCCAGTCCTGCCCTCAGGGAGGGCTGAACTGGCCACAGAGTCTGGATGTAGTAGCCTACTCCTGGAATCCCAGCACTGGGGAGGCTGAAAACAGGAGGGTCACTACGAGTCCAACCTCTGTAGTGAGACTCTGTAACAACCAGATACATTAAAAAAGAAAGCGAGAGAGAGAGAGAAAGAGAGAGAGAGAGAGAGAGAGAGAGAGAGAGAGAGAGAGAGAGAGAAAAGAAAAAAAGAAATTCTAGAGATACTTCATAAGCTTTAAATGTTTCAGGTAACGTGATGAAGTCTCGTGCCGTCCTGTGCTGCGCAGGACGGTCCCTCGTGTCCAGCGCATCTACGCTGTAGGTGCTATCAGCTTGTTCGTCACTCAGTAGCCTTCCCAGCTGTCAGGTTCACTTTTGTTCTACCTCACTGCTCATGTCCAGGCTACCCTATTTTACTTAATAATGGTCCCCAAACACAGGAGTAGTGATGCAAAGAAGGTATCGGCATAACACTTGGGGGATGCAGATTAACTCTGGTGACACAGCAGGGCATATGAGGAAAAATGCACATATAGGGTTTGGTTCTATGGTTTTAGGGATCCACTGGGGTCTTGAAGTGGGGGGTACTGTGTTATTTATTGTCCTCATTTACACAAGGACACTAGACTCAGTGTCTAAATAAGTGGCTCAGGATGTGGAGCCCGATCTTTTCCCCCAAGTGCCAGTCCCTCAGCTTCTTTGCTCTGTCATGTGCTGTTTCGGTAGCTCTGCTGTGTGACAGAAGGATGTGCGCACGTGGCTTTGGTCAGGGGCCCGCCTCTTGGGTTTTCTCTCATTCTTGATCATTGGCAGATCTGGGCTCAGCGTTGCACCCAACTGCTCCGATTTTCTTCTCTCGTGCTTGTGGTTTCTTACATGCTGCGATCTACAAAACCCAATTATAATTGATTTTTGTTATTCACAGTGGTTACCTCTATAAAGTCATTGCAAACACTATATATGAGTGAATACTGACCCATTGCTCCTAGGCTTCTAGGGAATGTGCAGGGCTAGGTGTGGTCCTCCTGCCCGCCTCCTCTGGGCTCCCAGTATTTTCATCAACTGATCAATATGTGTCTTTGTTTTATGTGTGCTTTAAGGACACCTTGTTTTATATAAGTATGTGTGCATATGAGCCTTTATACGTGTATGTTACATATGTTGAGGGAGACAGAGACACAGACAGGCAGGCAGGCAGGCAGGCACGCACGCACACGCGCATGCACACACACACACATGCTGAGGAAGAGAGGAAGAGAGAGACAGAGAGAGAGCATTAGTATTGAGCTGAGCTCACACCCAGCAGCATCGTAACTTATACTTGAACAAAAGTTACACATAGGTTTTCCTTAAGTAGATCTCCTTAAGGCCTTCTTGAACTCAAGAACACTTACATAGATAAGTCACCAACAAAAAGCAAAAGAGTGAAGAGCCTGACAATAAATAGATGCATCAGATAAATAAATAAACAAACAAACAAACAAACAAATATTTTTTACAAGAGTGTCGCCTCGCTGAGTCTCAGCTGGGAACCTGTGCACTAAGGGATGCAGATGCTTTTATGACTCTGCCCATGTCCACGGATAACCAATAAGCAGCACAAGTAGCAATTTTGGAGTTACAAGTAAATTTTAGCAAGTAGGAAAATGTGTAATCCACAAATAAGAATCAACTCTACCTAATTTTCCAAAATATTATTATAAATGTGCAGAACTTCTGAAATATTTAACTTTACCTGGTTATAGTACTTACTTCTTTTGCAAGTGACTTTATTTCTCCCTTTTTAATCTTCCTATTATAAAAAGATTAGAAAATGCAGATTTACAAAAAGAAAGTACTTTTTTGTTTATGTATTTTAGTACAGGATCTACAGGGTCTCACTGCATAGATCAGATTTGTAGCGATCCTCCTATTTTCATCCTCCTAAGAGCTGGGCTTAGAGGTGTGCACCACCACGCCAAGCATGCCAGGGGTCAAACCCCAGCCCCTGGCTCTGCCTAAGCAGGCGCTTTAGTTCAGTGAGCTGTCTGGCCAGTCCTTAAGAAAAGTACCTTAAACCATTCAAACTCTAAAAAAAAAAAAAAAAAAAAAAAAAAAAAAGATTATGATCATTTACTTTGTAGTACCTCTCTTTCCAGGCTTTCATCTCTGAAAATTTATATCTCTTATTTGTATTTCTCATTTTATGTATTTATGTAAATGTGTATATTTAAAACAAAAATAATGCTACATTACATTTATTGTTAGTGCTGCCTACCTTTTGTAGCCCCTTATTATTGAAGACAAAAGTAAGATCCAGGAATAGTGGTGAGGATGAGGCTAGATGGGTAAATTGGGGGATAGAAGATGAAGGGACAGCAGGGCTTGGAACTCCATCCTGATGGGAGCCTCTGATTGTTCCAGCCATAGTGAGATTAGGTAGATAATTATGGTAGCTGTGGACTTGAGGAAAAAGGACTAGAGCCACAGTGGCCGACATGATAGCTATGATTTGCCATATGTGGCTGTTGAGTCCTTTGAACTGTGACAGGTCCCAGTTGAAGTATGCTGTGTTCAGTATAAACCAGTTACCAAAACATAGTATGAAAAAAAAAGATGGGTAACATGTCATCAATAGTTTGTATATCAATTACATGTTGCAATAATAATCTTGGAACTATTGGGCTAAATAAGCTGTTGTACTGAGACTGATTTCACCTGTTTCCTTCTAATTTTTAGTGTGACTACTAAAGGGATTTAAAACTGCATCTATTTCTGTATGCTGTCACCGAACCAAAGGGGAAGGCTGAGAATAAAAGGGCCACCCTGGGGGACAGTGAAGGGTGACCAAAAGGAGAGGGTAGGTTTGAGAAATGTTAGGGTCTATGAGTGGGTCTGTGCCTGGCTTTGAAAGATAAGACAGAGGAAGGGATTAGTGGCATTGAAGTATATAGCCAGTGTTGCCAAGGGAGGGATTGACTTCAGAGGCAACTAGGGCAAGTGTGTTAGTTAGCTTTCCATTACTGTGTCAAAATTCCTGAGAGAGACAACTTAAAGGGGAAAGGTTTATTTTTGGCTCATGGTTTCAGAGGTTTCAGTCCATAGTCAGCTGTTTCCAGGGCAGTGAGTCTGAGATAAAGCAGAACATCATGGCAGAAGAATGTGACAGAGCAAAGCTCTTTACCTCTTGGCACCCAGGAAGTAGAGAGGGAAGGAGTCAGGAAGAAGATGTACCCTTCCAGGTGATGCCTCCTCCAGCTGGGCCCTACCTCCTCACAGCCCACTGTGCTATGAGCTCACCATTCAGTCACGACTCTAGGCCTCATCTCCAAACATGGCTGCACTGGGGACCAAGCCCTCAGTACTTGAGTCTTTGAGGAACACTTGATATTGAGCCATGAGAGCAAGTAAAAGTAGACAGAGATGTTGAGCTGTCAAGTTGCTTGGGTGAAGGCACAGAGAGGTTGGTTTATGCCTGAGAAAGCTCTGTGGGTCATGAGCAAATGGACCCCTGAACGATGATGACAGTCCCAGGGTGTGTGAAGAGAGGAGGTGGCCTGAAGGGAGACAAGCACCAGGAGGGACCTGGAGGCAGGACAGCAAAGGCTCAGAGGCCAGGGAAAGCTGCTTCATGAAAGGAGTAAGTAGAGATGTGAACATGAACTTTTAAGAAAACCTGAAAAGTATAACTTACCATCTCGGTTATTTTTCTCCCATTGCTGAAACAAAATACCTGACACCTAGAATTAAGGAAGGAAAGGTTTATTTAGTTCAGTTTGTGGAGGTTTCAGCCCATACTTAGCTGGCTCCAAGGCAGAGTGGCACATGGCAGAGGGCAGCAGCCTTTGCTGCTCCCTTCTATTGTGTGCAGAGTACCCACCCTGGGCAGGTGTAGCCCACATACCCATAATCCCAGCGTTGGACCGTGAATCAATCACAAGCTCTAGAAGCCCGCCCACCCCATGACTGCGTGAGGCCTTCGGGGGACAATTAGACCCAAACCATGACACTTACATTTGTCAACTCAAGAGAGGTAGTAGAAATCTTCATTAAGAATTTTTTTACTTTATTATTACTAATTATAATGCCTAATTTTATATTGTGTTTGCTTTATGCCAGGCATGGCACTACAGGTTTCAGACAACAGCTGCCCAGGGAACCTATTTGTTGTACCAACTTTTCGGATGTGACTATCGAGTTAGAGCCCAGAAGTGTCTTGCTCAGTGTCCTTTAGTCCTTGCACCTGTGGACTCTTAGAACTGTCTGACTCCAGCTCCTACAATTGCACCAAATCTTTTTGACAACCCTTAGACTTGCTCTGGCAAGAAACAGATAATTGTCCTGAGTTTCTCAGATCACTAAAAACAAACAAGCAAACAAAGAAAGAAACAAAGAAAACTCCACCTCCCTCCTTTCGCACTGCGCTGCTTTTGAGGGCGCCTTGATGATGGATGGCACAGTGTGGAGAATGCCGCATTCCAGAGGGCTGAGGTCAGCATGTGCGCGCCGTGGCACCCGCTTCCCAGGCTCGGGCTCTGCCTCCTGCACACGCTGTTGGGGTGGATGAGTCTCTGCTTCCTGAGCATCACTCACTCTGGAGAGTGCTGCGCCCCTTGGTTTTCACTTCCCCGTGATTTGCGCCCTGTGCCCATTCCAGTACAGAGTCCCGGGGAGCCCAGGCAAGGGGCTCCTGTTGTCCTCCACCCTGGACCAGCCCTGGGCCAGGACAGGCTGCATGGTGAGGAATGCCGGCCCCCAGCCCAGCCCTGCCTAGACTCATGCCTGAGGTTTTACTGCGTTCGTTCACTTCCATACATGGCAGTCGTGCCTGCCAGCCTCAGCCAGAGTGAGCTCCTGCAGCAGGAGGTTGTTTCCCCTCTGACACTCCCTGGCTCACATTTAAAAACCTTCTTGGTTGAAAAAGACCCTGGCTGTAACCACCCATGTCTGCAAAGCGAGAACTTGCGCATCTCACAGAGAGCGCAGGCCGGCATTACTGTGCTTACAAACAACCCTTATTTCCAGCTTCGTGTTTTGGAAAGATCTGATGACGTGGATATAAGGTCTTCCATCTTAAAATAGGTAAAAAGCCTTTGGGGAAGGGGAGACACACTTTCTAAACATATGTGTGTATTAGCATATATTAGCATACATACACATTTCTCCCTGATTTGATAAAAAGAAAATCTGGGATGTTCGCCCTAAGTGCATTGCTCCGATGAAATGAAATGTTTAAACCAGCCCAGATCTGGGCCTTAGATACAGAGCCACAATCTTACCAGGTACAGACCGTGAAATTGCCCTTACAGAATTTGAACTTCTGGGAAGTAACAATTGACAGTAAAAGATTCTCAAGTAGTTTGGGGATTTAAGTGTGAATTTCTGATAAAGACATAATTTCTTATCTGAAACATAATCTGTGGTGCTCTGGTGCTAAGGCTCTTGACCCTATTGCTGGGTTCTTTCTACTGTTACTACACGAAGTACAGTTCTTGGGTATGTCCCCAAATTTTCTTACTTGTGTAGTAATTAGTGGTGATCTCCAAGCTTCCTGATAGTAGAATTATGAATTCTTATAAAGTCAACATTCAAGATTTTAAAATTCTGGAAGCACATGCCAAACTCTGCTAGCCTGACGTTTTGCCCACCCCACCTTCCCCCCAAGCATCAGATTCAGTTCTTTCCACAGATAAGATCTTGCTCTTAAAAAGAAAATGATACCTTCTCTACCCTTTCCATCATGATTTATTTTGAGCTTAAAATAGCTGTTCTTAAACTTCTTGGTCTGCGTTCCCACTCCCTTCCCCCACTGGATCCCTCTTTTTTAATTGTATAAAAAGATTTTGAAATTCTTCCTTGATTCTTTCTTGCCTCTGGGGAAAAGGGGTGAACCAGCACCAGCCTTACTGCTGGAGTCCGTGATGTTGATCTGAATTCCTTCTCTTGCTCTTTTGCTAGTTAAAAGATTCCCTGCTGTGACAGATGGATGTGGATTCAGAGGGCATTGAATTTGTAAGGTGGGTAGGACTACCTTCTGAGTTAAAGGGCTTCTTTTAAGCAACTTTTCTCCCTTCTTTTTGAAACAAAATGATCTCCTAAGATCAGACTGTCATCCATGGACTGTTTTACCTCCAAGCAGAACTGATACTTGGGGAAGATTACTGCTGGCTGCTGGGCCTCAGCAATGTACCCCCCTACCCCCTACCCCTCCAAAAAGCTGCTGACCAAATGACTCTTAACACAGGGTGTCCTGTCTGGGTGTGGGAGCCAAGGGTGTTTCATGTCTGCCTGCACCAGCCCCAGTGAGGCGGCTGTCACCAGGTTGGAGTCTGGCTACTGGTTAACCCAGGATCTCACCAGGGGTCTGGACGCCTTTCCTTGGCAATCCCCTTCCAGCTTGCAGAAGGGCGGTGGGGCCATAGGCTGGTGGAGCGGAGAGGAGGATGTTATTGCTCACGCTGTGTCCTCCTGTTCCCAGGTGTGGATTTAGCAGATGTAGGGAATGCAGCTCTCAACCACCATGTCCAGAGGAGAGGCAGGGAGCAGTGTATGTGTGGGAACCTAGTTCTATGAGGACCTCAAGAGCTTGTTCCACGTCAAACATCAAGGGATGATTTTCTACCCTGGCTGATAATCAGAGTCCCCCCGGGGAGCTTTTACTACAAAGGTGTCCACTATTATGTCCCCACCATAGCAACACAGAGCCTGGCACTGTACAGTTGGGTACATAATTACAGCAAATCAGCTAACTGCCTGGGAGCCTACTACTGCTGTGTCTGTCCATAATGTTTAGGAAAGTAAGTACAGTCTCTTAGCCAATCATATATCTACACACCATCCACTTCAGACAAACATCCACGAGTCGCACCCTTCATACTCCCGAGCCCCAGTAATCCTAGTGATTATCCGGACTAGTGTGCTTGCTAAGTCGCTTACTGTATCCTCTAGTGCTCGCTGAGCTAGAATGGTCACCTGAGTGAAGGGATGCTGAGAATAAATAAGCATCGCGCACATAGGAGGGCTTCTTTGTGTTTTGTACTGGTGTGGCTGCCCCAGATGTTCTGAATGGATTCGACACATTTCCCTGTCATGGTCATTTTGAACTTGGGAGAAGAGCCAGAAGTCACAAGGTGCCAGATCCGACGGATAACGTGGATAAGGACGCCGATGTTTTTCTGAGCCTGCCTTTCCATTGGCTGGCACTTGGAACACCAGTCTTTGCTGTAGCTTTGATCATACCTTCTAAAGACCTTTATGAAAGAGATCTTCCAGCGCTGCTTCATAAAGTGTCAGGAATGATGGGATAAGGGTGTTTGAAGTGAGGGAGAGTACTTCAAGGAGAATTAATAGTAATGTTTTGTTTGTTTGTTTGTTTGTTTGTTTTATGGAGCTGGGGATTGAACTCAGCAATGTGGTTTTTTAATGTAATACATTTTTAAATTTAAGTATCAACTATATATTTTGATCACACTGCTTTATTGACTGAGTATGCTGTTTGTCCATTAAATGCTTTGCACTTATTAGCACAGCCTCATGTAGCCCTTTGGGTGAGCTTCTGTTGGGCTGACTGGTTGTCCCAGTCCTGCTGCCAGTGTCTGAGCCAGGATTTGAACTCTGGCCCTGGAGCTGTGCCTGATAGCTGACTAAGGCTGTCACTTAGAGGCTCCTTCCTTGTGCCTAGCACTGAACTGGAAGCACTTTACATGCGCTGCCTCACTTAATTCTCAGGTAGACTAATGAGTTGGAATTGTTACTCTCCCACTTTACAGAGAAGAAGACTGAGGGTCAGAGAGATTAAAAGGTGCGTCCCCCAGAGAGAGAGAGAAAGAGAGAGAGAGAGAGACAGAGAGACAGAGAGAGACAGAGAGAGACAGAGACAGAGAGAGACAGAGAGAGACAGAGACAGAGACAGAATCACCTGGTCTGTCGTCTTGCCTCTAAAGCCTGTTCTTCTTTTCTGGTCATTAGTTATTCTATCTGGTGGAGAATGTGGCAGTGGTACGTTTGGGAAACAGATATCTCAGTCTTTTGGCAGGAATTTCTCAGCCACAGTGTTAGCAGGGGGAAAAGGTGAGTTTGCAGATTTACTTCGCCAACCACAGATCCTTGCAAAAGGAAATTTGAAAAAGAGGCCCCAGATCTTCACTTCTCAGAAGATGGCTACTATGGCTGGGATTTCCTCCAATAGGTCATGTGCTGGTGGCTTGGTCCCCAGTGTGACAGAATTAAAAAGTAGTGGAACTTTTAAGGTGGCGCCTAATGGAAGATATGAAGTCATGAGGACCTCAGAGACCACCCCATACACTTGGCCACTTCTGCATGCATCCAGGACCCTTTCTGCTTCTCTGTTATGTTCTATTGTGTGGGGAGGACATGGGGGAAAGTAGAGGGTTTCTCATCAGAGGCTGGGCGGATGGACCTGGTTGGTCTTGGACTTTCCCCCTTGAAAACGAGGAGCTAAATAAACCTTTTTTTGTGAAGTGCCCAGCCTCAGGTATTACGTTATGGCCTTCTGAACTTTTAAGGACCTAGAATCCATCAAACCCTTGTCCTTTAGTTAACCCAGCTCTCCCATCACACACACATACACACACCATCCCTCCTACCCCAGGGAGTGTCTCTGGCTGTAAAGAAAGAGCCCTTTGATCAGTCCATGGGGTGAAAACAGACAAGGTCCAGGACCCCCAGGACTTTTCCAGCTTGTGGTTTACCAGCCTAATCTAAAGAGCTCTTGATTGGCTGATTAGCATTTCTATGAAAGGGTAGAATTGACTTGGAGAGAGGAGGAAAGGGAGTGGGAAACAGAGAGAGAGAGAGAGAGAGAGAGAGAGAGAGAGAGAGAGAGAATAGCAAGCAGGAGAGTGCTATCCTAGCCTCATGGAAAGAGGTGTCAGGGTAGCTGTTTCTGTTTTGCTGCAGCTGTCAGCCCTTCCACTGGCCCTGAGATTAAAGACACAAGAACAACTATATCCTTAATATCCACTGACTTTTCAGGGCTTAACGGCAATCTGGAAAACTCTTCTGTATTTCTTAAGGTTCCTTTGGGACTGTAGGGCCAGCGATGGGACAGCAAGCTTCCAATATCTGTTGTCACCTCAATGCATGAACCACACAGGAAATTTCCACACAGGCCTTGGTGTGCTAATGAAACATCTTCTCTTCCAAAAGAAACATGCTGTCTTTCCATGTTTTTTTAGAAGCAGATTTCCCTTTTAGTGACTCTTCTCTTATCTAACCTTTGCAGAGACAGAGGGCCACAAAGCCATCCCCTTAGTCTCACATCCATCCTGTGTAAGCCTGGCGTGAATGCCACTCTGGAGATGACAGCAGGTGGTGGGCCAGGGCGCCCTGGTGACAGCATCCTTCGTCTCAAGGGAGCAGTCAATAAGATGCAAAATCTCCTGATTTCTAAATATCATCAGCCAGTTTACATTTAAAATATATTAGCCAAATGACATGCACGAGGACCCAGTTTGGCCCCAGGGCTATGGAGACTTTTGAAAATAGGCAAGAAAATTTGTGCTGAATGTGGGATGATTGGGCTGGGGATGCAGTTTAGTGGCACAGCGCCTGCCTTGCAAGTGTGAGGTCCTGAGTTCAATTCAGGATGAAAAAAAAAAACAACCATCCATAAATGTGGAATGACTTAAGAAGCCATTAAAAGACTTTGGATGGAGGTGTGAGATGCTGGTTACAGTATTTAAAGACCATTACTCTAGTGCAGTTCTGTTGGAGGAATTAGAAAGGGAAAGACCAGCCTGGCTCACTAGGAAGAAGGCGTGGGCAAGGGTGGTGGCAGTGTAGGTCTTGTTCCAGGGATAAGAGACACCTTGGACTGGAGAGACACTTTATTAATTTTTTAAAAGTTGGGCTGGCCAAAGAGCTCAGCGGATTAAAGCGCCTGTGAGCAGGCACAGGGACCCAGGGGTTTCATCCCTGCACCCGCCATGCCAGCCCCACCCCCAGAGTGTGCTGAGATGGCAATTGAGACTGGGCGTGGTGACCTACACCTGTAATCCCAGCTCTTGGGAGGCTATAAACAGGCAGATCAGTATGAGTCTGATCTAGTAGTGAGGCCCTGAACTCCCTGTAGACCCTTCCCTAAAATACAATGAATGAATAAATGAATGAATGAATGAATGAATGAATGAATGATTGAATGATTGAATGAATGAATGAAAAATTAGGAGGAAGTGTTCATTTAAAAATTTATGTCAACTTTTGTTTTGCTTTGTGACAAGGTCTTACTATGTAGTTCAGGCTGGCCTGGAACTCATTGTGTAATCCAGGCTGGCCTTGAACTTGCCATGATCCACCTGCCTCAGCCTCCTGAGTGCTGGGGATTACAGATGTGTGCTACCAGCCCAGAGTGAGACACTTTAAAGAAAATGCCTGTAATTTTCCATACGAATGACTGGTGCGTTGCTGCTTGTTGAGACGAGCATTCTTAGAGCTCTTTATTGATGAGCCCTTTAGACATTTGACTTCATTTTAGAAAAATCCATTTCCATTTGGCACCCGATTTTCTTCTCCTAATGTTTTTCACAGTTGGTAGAGGATTTGTTATTACTGGTTTTCAAATTTTTCTTCAGTGTGGCCCTCGCCTGAAAGAAAACACTGACCTCATTGGGCACAGCTTAAAAATATTTGATCTCTGCCCAAGCTTTCTAAACTTCTCTTTTGGTTATCTGGGAATCCCCAAAGATTGGTATCTTTGAGGTGAATATAAGAGAAGAGGTTTCCTTTCCTACTCTCACCATAGCAGATGGCTCGCGTGTTTGCACAAGGACTTTTTCAGAATTGGCTAATTTGCCAGAGAAGGAAGAAAAGCAGGCTGCAATCACTTTCTGCTATTTGCAGCAAACAGACAAACCTACCGTACTTTTAGCTTTGTGCCATCTATTTAACTGAGGAAGCCCACCGACTGCTCAGAGCAGGATTTCTAGACCAAGTCATGAACAAGTGAGGAAAGCCTCTCTGTTTGCATGAATGCAGAGTGAAGCCTTTGCTACTGATTGTAAAAACAAACAAACAAACAAAAAAAACCCTCCTTTTGGAGGTAGCCCTGGCACAGAAAGTGTCAGTATAAACTGTAAGTTTTGCATTTGGAAGTATACTTGATCACTATGGAATTTGGGTCTCATATAAATAAGAACATGAGTTACATAGTTGGAGCTGAAGCACTCTTTTTTTTTTTTTTTTTTTTTTTTGCCTTTTTGAGACAGGGACTTACTGTGAAGTTCAGGCTGGCCTTGAGCTCACTTTTGTAGCCCAGGCTGGTCTCGAACTCACATCGATCCTCGTGCCTCAGCCTCCCAAGTGCTGGGATTACAGGCATGCACCACTATGCCTGGCTGGAGCACTCTTTATGGAAGCTTAAACAAGTTATGTCCTCTCACTGATACTTAAATATATTCATGTGTATGGGAAGAATTGTTGAGCTGAACTGACTTGCTATTTTTCTCCTTTCTTTAGTCCCAGGCAACTGCTAATCTAGTTTCCGTTGGTATGATTTTTTTTAAATGTACTTGGTACAGGGTCTCACTATGGAGCTTGGACTCACTGTGATAGCGGGGATGGGACTGGCGCATGTGGTGCCAGAGATCAAATCCCAGTCCCTGCGCTTGCCCATGCAGGCACTTAATCTGCCGAGCTGTCTTTCTAGCCCTCTGGTATAAAGTTTTAATCCATCTAAGAACAAGGTATATGTTAAATCACATAATTCTGACTTTTTGTGTCTGGCTTATTTCACATAGCACAGTGTCTTCAAAGGACTATCCATAAACATTTAGCATGTGTCAGTTTTGTATGAAGAAGCTACATTTTGCTGCTTTCTTTTGAAGTGACACTCGTTGGTAGGGATTTTAAGGTTCCTTTCAAATGTTGTGATTGTTATGTGTTGCTGATTTTCCTTTGTAACTTAATTATTTTCTGTCCTTAAAATAGCACTATCAGTTCTGGATTTTTTAGGAAGTAATAATTTAAAATTTGTTAGTGATGTCCTTTTTGAAGAAAGGTCTATGATATAATGACAAGGTATTACTTGTTAGTTCTATTTAAAGTCTGAAGGCTGGGCGAGCCACCTCAGCATGTGTATAAGCTCTGGAGAGCAGACTTGTGGGGACAGCAGGGACCTTGCCTAGGAAGCCACTACCTTTTCATTGTGATCTCAGCACCCCTGGCCAGTTGGGCTCTCGGGAACTTTCATTTTCTGCCTGTGCCTTTCCTTGGAGGAGCTTGAACTTAGAGAATGAATACAGCTGGGAGTCGACTGTTCACCAGTACCTCAGTTGAGAGATTTAAAATCTACAAACATTTTAGTCGAGAGAGAATTATGATGCTTTAGAAGAAGCTAACCCTAATATTTACCTTTGGAAATTGACAGGTTATTTTAAAACACTGAAGTATGTTGGTGAAGGAAAGGGAAGAAGAGGTCTAGTGCCTGCCTACCCCGCAGTAAATCCAAGGAGGCTAACACGTGCTGTGGATTTATGGCCGCACCATGGAATCTTGTTTTTAAGCCTTGTAAGAAGTCCCCTAGGCTTTGTCCAGTGAGACAAGCTGTAAGGGGACCGTCTCGATCAGGCCTAGCCTTCATGAGGGAAGCTGTCCTTGACCCCAGCAGAACTGATTTTCAGGGGTGCTGTCACATTTCAAAGTGGCCTCAGACTCTTTCCTTTTACTTTTAAAACAAAATGTTAATTGGGATGTTTGTATTTTTTAGAAGAAATAGTGGATGATAGTAGAAAGTTAGAAAATTATATATATTTAAAAGTCACCTGTAGCTGCTCTTCCTTTGAGGTAATTGATGTTCTTTACTGAGCAGCCTTATCTTTTTTGTGTGGACTCATAAATTGAGTATATTGCATAGTGTATTTTGAACATGAATCCATGTAGGAATATATTCTCCTGAAAAATGACCTCACTTACCTAATATTCCTATCAGATACACATACCAAGGTTTATTTACTATTTCTCTCTTGTGGGAAACTGAGTGTAGTTCCAGACATTGCTATAATGAATGCTTTTAAATTTGTTTTTATATACACTTTGTGCATGCCTTTGACTGTTTTCTTAGGATGAATTTCTAGAAGATTTTCTATGTCAAAAGTAGTAGTTGGTACTACTTTTGGTATGCCTTTCATTTTGTTCTGCTCTCAATTTCATCTTCTTTTTCATAATTTTGATGTCTCTTTCCCTCATTGTTAGTCCTCTCAGCTATTTGTTCAGTTGTGTTGGTTTTTTGCTTTGTTTTACAGGGCTGGGGATTGAACCCAGGCCTGACACAAGCTAGCCAAGTGCTCTACTACTGAGGTACACCTTCAGTCCCAGCATTTTAATTTTTTCCTTAGAGTTCCTCATTTTATTTAAAAATTGGCCTACAAATAAGCAAACTTGTACATTTTCAAAATCTTTCTTCTGTGTATTCAGTGTTCTACTTTTTGTCCCCCTGCCCCCCCGCCCTGTATTTAGGACAGGGTCTACAGGGCCTAAGTACATAGATTGGACTCGTAGTGGTCCTCCTGTTTTCAGCCTCCCAAGTGCTGGGATTACAGGCATGCACCACCACGCCCAGTCTCAATCACCTCTCAGCGCCCCTGGGGGTGGGGTCAGCACAGCAGGCCAGGGATCAAACCCTGGCTACTGCACTCTGCCTAAGCAGGTGTTTTATCCTCTGAGCTATCAGGCCGGACCTATTCTTTGTATCTTAAATACACTTTTTGCTGTTGGGTTGCAAACTATTTCTGGCAGCTTATGCCATTGTTTATCTGTCCTTTAAAAAAAAAAAAAGTTTTGTCAGGTCTTGATTTGGCCCACAGACAGGTACTTTCTGCTTAACTCTCCTCTCTGCCTTGTTGCCACCAGAGTCTGCTTTCAGCTCTTGGCTTTGAGGACTAGGGAGATAGCTCAGTAGAATAAGTGCTTGCCTGGCAAGCATAAGGTCCTGAGTTCAATCCCTGGTCCCACCAAAAAAAAAAAAAAAAAAAAAGAGAGAGAAAGAAAAAAGAAAGCTCTTGGCTTTGTTAGTATATATTTATGTCACTGTTTCAGCTCTTCTGTTTTCAGTGGTGGTGGGGAAGAAGCACCCGGGTAAGCAGTGCCTGTGCTCTCTGTCTTCTCCACCTGAACTGCTGAGACAGGGCAGCACTGCTGGGAGCCTTTTCTTTGGCCCAGCCTTCACTCAGGCTAGCTATAAGCTGCGACCGTGCCACACACCTGTTTCTCACACCCTGTGCGTGCCATGTCACTGCCCTGGGACCTCTCGACCCATGCTTTTTAAATACTACTTTCTAAAGCAGTGAGACAGCCCCAGTTAAATGCCTGCTCTTCCTCGTAGGTCTCTCTGGACCTCTTAGCATTTGTTCCTCCAAACCAAAGGGTGCTACTGGTGTTCTCCCGGGGTCTCTATTACATGAGCTCTGTGTACTGCTGCTCCTGCCCAGCACGGCAGTTTCACATCAAGCCTTGGAGCCTTTTGAAATCTGGTCTCAGCTACACTGTTTATATCTAGCAGCAATTTCTTCTCTTTCCTTCATGTCCTTATGCCAAGCATAAATCTCCTGGGTTATTATTTAGTGACGAAAGACCAGCCCAGAAGTCAGCGTGGATCCCTCTTGCTTTTTTCCGCTGGGTGCAGCGTTTTTCTTCCCTGGCTGGCCTGCTGCTAAGTGCTGCTCTGGGCTATGTGACTTCAAAGCCATTTCCCCAGAGGTAGCTGTCCTTAAACTAAATCTAAAATGAGAGACATTTCTGAGCTCTTTAAAAAAAAAAATAATAATAATAAAACACCCCATGAATTCTCTGCTTTTCATGTGGTTCCTAGCACTCCCTCTGACGGTGTGAACTGTTGCAGGCTGCCAGCTCTCAGTCCTTTGATGTCTGTCTCCAGGATGCCTACCTCCCTGGAATCTGTGCAGAGAAGAGGGAAATTATCTGGGGTGAGTGTGTGTGTTTGGGGGTGGCAAGGAGACCCCAGAAACTTTGTGGGTGTGTTCAGAAGGAAAGGAGCTTGAAATAGCAGTATAACCCTAGTAGGACATGTTCTTCTTGGTTATGAAGAATATTGCAGTTTTTCTTTTCCTCCGTCTTACCCTCCGTCCACATTTGTTCGTTTAATTTTCATTGTGTGGTGACCATTGCCTGGAGAGTGGCTGCAGGTTCTCCTTGCCTCCCAAGTTCTTCAAAGCATGCGTGTGGGGCAGCGCAGGCAGCTGAGTTCTTGTTTGCTTTAGCTGTGTTCCTCTTAGAATGTGTGAGCACTTCTTTTTAGCCGTGCCTCTCCTTGCTTTTTTTTTCTCATTTAAAAAAAAAGTTTTTTTCTTATTGTAGAGAATTTGAAACACAGGTTGAGTCTCCCTTCCCCAAAATACTCAGAACTAGGAGTGTTTTAGATCTTAAAATATTTGCATGAACTTAACTGACAGAGCTTTCTTGATCTAAAATCCGAAATCTGGAGCACTGCGAAAGCTGAACTTTGCCAGAAAGAAGATATTTGTAAAAGTTTCAGATTTTTTGGATGAGAGATGCTTAACCTCTAGACACAAGTAGGAATATGCAAAAATAGACATTAATACCATCAATTCCTGTATTTTCATCATCCAGCTGTAACATGACCAACTCAGCCCACTCCCCAGCTACCTCCCCTCTCATATTTGAAGCAAATGTCAGACAGCATGTCATTTTATTCACACATATTTAAATAGGTATGGATTTAAAAAATAACCAATAGCATTATCGGGTTTTTTTTTTTTTTTTTTGGTCTTTTTGAGACAGGATCTCACTATGTAGTTCAGGCTGGCCTTGAGCTCACTTTTGTAGCTCAGGCTGGTCTTGAACTCTCATCGATCCTCCTGCCTCAGCCTCCCAAGTGCTGAGATTATAGGCATGCACCTCCATGATTGGCTTTTTTTTTTTCTTTTTTTTTTTGACCAATAGCATTATTGTGAACCCAATTTTATAAATTTTTCCTGGTATGGAAT
>PVKN010004613.1:0-33031 GCA_004027915.1 Capromys pilorides
ATAAGAAGGTACATTTCTTTGTTTGGACATGATAGTGCAAGATATTGTATATCATTTATATGCAGAAGACACTGGAGATGCCACCAAAAATTCCATTAGAAACTATGAATTCTGCAAAGTCCGAGTACATAAAATTAGCACGCAAAATAAATTGTTTTTCTATAATATTGACCAGTCTGAAAGGGAACTTAAGAAAACAAATTCGTGTACAGCCGCATCATCAAGAACAAAATACAGTGCTGCCTCGGTTCATGAATTTCATTTATTTTATGACTTTGGGGAGATAGCCACGTTTGTGTTTGTTTTGTGTTTGTGTTTGTGTGGAGAGGACAGCTGCGATTATTTTTAATCACCTGGTGTGGAATCTGCAGATGGAAACAAAAAACTGTGTTGGATGCTTCCTTTTGAGAACAAACCTGCTTGCAAAGAGAAGCATTTATGAACTGAAGTATTACTGTTCGGCCGAATAAGTTGAACCAAGAAGATAACAAAGTGAACACAGAACTACAGGATATTGCTAAGGACACCAAAGAAGACAGAAGTACATGGAAACATGTATGCAGCCATAGGAAGACATCATTTGTCTTTTTTATTAAATGAGATCTTATTATTGTTCCTAGACTGGTCCTAAACCACAGGCTCTGGTGACCCTCCCACCTCATCTTCTGGGTGCTGAGACTGTAGGCACATGCCACCCTACCTGGCTTATTCTAGAAATGTCAATATTACCAAATCAATCTGCAGAACAAATATCTTTTTTAAAACACACTGACATTATTACAGATAAAATGTCTTAAAATTTATACAATACCTCAAGGGATCCTTTTTAAATATTTTATTTATGTATTTATTTATTTGGTACAGTGTCTTGCTGAATAGCTTGGACTCAGTGATCCTCCTGACTCAGCCTCCGCAGTGCTGGGATTACAGGTGTGTGCCACCATGCCTGGTCTCAGTGGCCAGTATGGCACCCCTAGGGTTCCAGGGTAGGTGTGGCATACAGTAACTGTGATCTAACCCAGGTCTTCACACTTGTCAGGCAGGCGGTTAGACTACTGAGCTATCTCTCCAGCCAGGAAATCCTGAATGGCCTAACCCGTCTTGAAATGGAGCAAAGTTGAAAGCTCTCAAAATATGTTACAAAACAATAGGAATGTGATGCTGTCCTAAAGACAGATATTTAGACCATAGAACAGAGTAGAAAGTACAGAAAATCAACTATTCTTTCATAAGCATTCAGAACCAAATAATATGAAAAAGGCTATCTTTTCAACAAATGACGCTGGGAAATCTGGGTATGCGCATGTAAAGAATGCATTTGCATATTTATAGTATACCATATGTAACAAGTAACTGAAAATGGAGCAAATATGTAAACATAAGACCCAAATGTTTACATCACATGAAAATATAAAGGGAAAATCTTTTTTTGGGGGTGGGGGGCAGGGTCTCACCATGCAGCTCAGACTCACAGTGATCCTCCCGATTTCTGCCTCTCTAGGATTATAGGCGTGTGCCACGACACCCAGATTCCATCACCGGCTCAGTGCACCTGGGTTGGGGCCGGTGAGGAAAAATCTTTATAGCTCAGGTTTCAGCAGTGATTTTGGGGGCATGACATTAAAAGTACAAGAAATAAAAGTAAACGTAGACAAATAAAGTTAGCTTGGACTTTAAAACTCTGTGTATCAAAGGAAATAAGAGTTCAAAGTCAATGTATCGAGTAACAGAAAAGAATTATAAATCATTTATCTAATAAGAGATTGATTTCCAGAACATATTAAGTACCTTACAACTAAAAACATTAATTAGAGCACTTGCCTTTAAAAAAAATGCTTGCCTGGCAAGTGCAAGGGCCTGAGTTCAATCACTAGTTCCACTCCACCAAAAAAAATTAATGAAAATATGGGCACAGGGCTGAGGAGATAGCTCCATGGCACAAGTGCCTGCTTGGCAAGTGCAAGGTTGTGATTTTGAACCCTGGTTCCACCAAAAAAAAGAAAAAAAAAGAATTCAAAGAAAATATGGGCACAGGATCTGAATATACATTTCTCAAAGGAAGATATACAAATGATCAAACTGAAGATGTAAAAGATGCTGCACATCACTAATCAACAGGGAAATGTAAATCAAAACTACAAAGTGATCTCACCTTACACCAAGCAGGATGGCTGTTCCACGAATCAAGCATAAGCAATGGGGATTGTGGTGAAAGTGGACCTACATGCACTATGGAGATGTCCAACAGTCTGTCACGGCAGATGGCGAGGCACTGGTGGGAGTGCATGCAATAAAATCACATGGGAAATCAGGAAGCCACAGCAACTCAAAGGCTAGGCCAGCTCCTGATATAAAAGCCCACTCTCAAGAGAACTAACCAGATCCCATGAAAAGTCCTTTAACCTTTTCTGCGGGCAATAGCCCCTAATTTGAATTACTTTCTGCTGAAGGTTCTACCACTTTTCCACATTACCACAGTGAATGCCAGCTTCCTAGCATACAAATATTTGGGGACACACTTAACTCAAAGTACCCATATTTATTAAAGCATTGTTTATACTAGCCAAGAAGTAGAAACAGCCAATGTGTCCACCCATGAATAAACAAAATGCATGCATGCATATATACAATATATATATAGTATTACAATGTAAAACTATTTAACTTTAAAATAGAAAGGGATTTTGACATATCCAGCAACATGGATAAATCTGGAAAGAAATTATACCAGGTGGAATAAGTCCGTTGCCAAAAGACTAGTACTGGATTGTTCATCTTATATGCAGTATTAAAAAAGCTACACTTACAGAAACAAAAAGTGGAATGAGTTTTCCAGGAGGTAGTGTGGAGAAAACGTGAGTGGCTTAACAAACATAGAGTTTCAGTTGTACAAGCTAAAGAGGTAATTTCTCCAACAAAATCAGGAAGACAGTTGATCACATAAAACTATATGCTTCAAATGGATAAGATGGTAATTTTTATGTTATGTGTCTTTTTATCATGATTATTTCAAAAATTATAATGTGATTTTCTGTTAACTACAGTGTTTGAATATAAAAACTGGCACTAGGAATTACAATTATAGGCTCGATTCTGTCTTCTGCACTAGTGATTCAGAGACACACTGAAAGGTTGCTGAGAACTTTCATAAGATTCTGTGAAACCAGAATTATTTCAAGTATGGTGTGATCTCACCTGTCTTTTGATGCTCATTTTGTTTATGGGCACAGTGAAAGTAACATGGAAAATTTGGCAAGACTATTAAATTAAAACATTTCTCTTTCTTCCAGCTCTAGATCTATGTAAATCTAAACTTGTTTTATATATTCATCAGTATAATTTGTTGTTTTATAATGCATACGGAACCAGAGAATTCAGCTATCTTCTTTTTAGTATCTTCTATCACTTATTCCTTCATTGTTTTTTAAATTTCTTGCAACAAATGTAAAAGCATTTCACAACACAACAATATCAGAAAAACAACAGTTAATACAAGGTGTATTGCAATTTTCAAAGTAGTTACTCAGTACAAGATATGGACATAAGAAATTCTGCAATCAATATTAGCACAAGCCTTCCATTTCAATAAAATAAGAAACACTAATAGTGTAATTAACCTACAATTTTTCTCCTTCCTCCCTTCTTTCCTTTCCACTTTCCTTCTTCTTTTTTCATTTTCCTTTTTAACAATTTCTTCCCACATCACAATGTCGATTGCACATTTTAGACCTTATTTACTCTTCAATTTCTCACAACAGAGAGACAACGCAATGTTTATACAGATCAGTGCTTTCTTTCATGGATAAATACTGTCTCAGGTTGCATCCATGACCTTTATAGCTGAGCAGTACTCCACTGAATAAAACTGCATCTTTTTATCCATTTCTTTGTTACAGGCATTTTACAAAGATTTTGCTACGACAAAATGTGCAATAAACCTGGGTGCCCATATGTCACTGCATTATGTTTTTAATTATTCTGGAAAGGTACTCAGAAGAGGAATAGCTAGGTCAAATAAGACCTCTAATGCTAGATTTCTGGGGAACCACCATATTGATTTCCATAGCTGTTGCACCAGTCTGCATTCCCAACAACAATGGAAAAAGGTTATTTTTTCCCACAGCTCTTCCAGCATTTGTTATTAGTTGATTTCTTGATGAAAGCCATTCTTTCTGGGGGTGAGATGGATTCTCATTGTTGAATTAATTTGAATTTCTCAAATGGCCAATGATGTTGGACACCTATTTATATATTTATGTGCCATTTGCATTTCCTCATCTGAGAAGTGTGTATTCATCTCAGATGGTCTTCATTTTCCCGGGTCTTTGAAATTAGAAGAGTGAGCTTTTTCAATTCTTTATGTGTTCTAGATAGAAGTCCTTTGTCTGAAGGCAGCTTAGCTAAAATTTGTTGGAACTCTATGGGTTTTCCTTTTACTCTGTTAGTGATCTCTTTTTATTAAGATGAGATACTGGTTATTGATTCTTTAAAGTATTTCCTGTGCAGTTTGGTTTTTGAGTGTGAATATTCTTCCTTCCCCTGTTTCTTAAAGACTTCTATCTACTTTCTCTTACAGGAGAATTAGTATTTCTTTTTTAATATTTAGGACTTTGATTCACTTTGACTTTAGCTTAGTGCATGGTGATAGACCCAGGTCCAGATTTAGTCTTCCAAATGTGGAAAGTCAGTTTTTCCAGCACCATCTATTACAGATTATCATCCTTCCAGTGAACATTTTTGGTCAATTTGTCAAATATAATGTAGCTGAGTGTGTATATAATTGATTCTGCACCTTTCAATATGATGCAATGATCTTTAGGTCTGTTCTTTTGTCAGTACTTTGTGAATTTTTATCATAGTAGCTTTGCAGTAAAATTTCAAGTCAGGAATTGTGGTTCTTCCTGCCTTGCCTTTGTTTCCCATGATTATCTTTGCTCTTCTAGGTCTCATCTGGTTACATAGGAATTTTAGGAATGGTTTCTTTAGATTTGGAAGGTATGCTAGGGATATTTTAATTGGTATTGCAGTCAATATAATAATTTTGGGAGTATGGCCACTTTTACAATGTTGGGTTCTTCCTATCCATGAGCAGGGAATAGCTTTCCATTTTCTGAATTGCTCTTTGACCTCTTTTTTTTCAGAATACTGTAATTTTCAGTTTATAAATCTTTTGCTTCCTTTGTGAGATTGCAAAGAATTTCTTTCTTTGGATGCCATTGTTAAGTGTGTGGCTTCCTAATTTCTCTCTCAATGAATTTGTTGTTGCGTATAGGAATACTATTTGATTTTTGAATATTGACTTTGTGTCCGGTCACACAACTGAATTTGATTATTAAATCTAGGCTCTTTTGTGGAGTTTTTGAAGTCTCTTATGTAGCGCATCATGTCATTTCTCTCGCTTGTCTAATTGCTCTGATTGATGTTTATAGAACTGTAGTGAATAAGACTTGTGGTAGTGGGCATCCTTTGCTTGTTCAGGTTTTTAGAGTGAATGCATTCCATTTTTGTCCATTTAGTTTGCTGTTGGTTATTGATTTATCATAGATGGCTTTGATCAGATTGAGATGAAAACCATTTATTACAGTTTTCTATAGGGCTTTTAAATGTTGGACTTTGTCAAAAGCTTTTTCTCTAGTTACTGAAATGGCAATGCTGTATTTGTCTTTGGCTCTGTTGATGTGTACTGCATTGATCTGTGTGTGCTGAACCACGCCGGGGTGAATCCCACTTAGTCATGATGTATAATCTTTATGTTTTGCTGCATTTTATTTTTCAATATGCTTAGTGAGGATTTTTGCATCTATGTTCATCAGGGAGATTTGCATGTAGCTGTTTTGATTGGTTTTGGCATTCAGGTAATACTTGCCACCAGGAATGAGTTAGGAAAAACGGTTTCCCTTTCAATTTCATTAAAGAATTTTGAGGAATATTGACATGAAATGTTCTCTAAATTTCTTGTAGTATTCATCAATGAATCCATGAAGATCTAGGCTTCTATTTGTAAGATTTAATTACATTTTCAATTTCATTAGGTGATGTTGGGTCATTCAGAATTTTTATAACTTCTTGATGAAGCTTTGGTAATTTGTATATATCTAGGAATCTGTTCATTTCTTGAGTTTTCTATTCTATGACATAAAAATTTTAAAAGTAGGTATTGATGATCTTCTGAATATCTAGAGGGTCTTTAGTGATTTCAGCCTTTTCATTCCTTACTGATTAAATTTGACTCCTTTCTTTCCTTTATTTCAGAAGTGGGCTAAGGTTTACAAATTTTACTTATTTTTTCAAATAACCAATTCTTCAATTCATTAATTCTTTGTATCATTTTCTTAGTCTCAACTGCATTAATTTCTGCTCTGACATTCATAATTTCCTCCCTTTTCCTGACTTTGGGCTTGACTTGCTCTTCTTTTCTATAAGCTTGAGGTGAAATATTAAGTTGCTTATTTGTGCTCATTCTCTTTTCCTGATGTGAAAATTCATTGCTGTAAATTTCCATTTGAAGACTATTTTTTTTAGTCTCATCAGTTCCAGTATGTTGTTTCTGTATTTTTATTTACTTGTGGATATAAATTTTATCTTTAATTTCATTTGTGATCCATTGATTGTTTTGGAAGTTGTTATTTAATTTCTATGTGTATGGAAATCTGCAGTTTATCGTTAGTTTTCAATTTAATTGCCCTACAGCATGATATGCATGAGATAATTTCAGTTCCTTTGCATTAACTTAAGAATGTTCTAGGAGCTAGTATAAGTTCTATTTTGGAAGCTGTCCCGTGTGCAGCGGAGAAGAATGGTATTTTCAATGTTTTGAGGTGGAACAATCTATAAAGATGTACAAAGTCCATTTGTTTACAGGTTTAGTTACTTCACTGATTTTTTATTTAGTTGATCTATTCCTTTGTGACAATGGAGTTTTAAGGTATTCCATTACAACTGTGTCATTCCTTATTTTATTTTCCACGTCTACTAATACATTCCTCACACAGTTGGTACTTCTATATTTGGTGCATACATATTTATGATTATTATCTCTTCCTTTTGAAGTTTTCCATTGAGAAGTTTGTAGTGAATATGTTTATATATTTTGATAAGTCTTCATTTTAAGTTCACAGTTGCTGAAAACAGCATAGATGCTCTTACATTTTTTTCTGTGTTCTTGTTGCATGGAATATGGCTTTCCATCTTTTAAATTTCCTTCTGTGATTTCTTTGAATAGTATGAATTTCTTGTAGTCAGCATATTGTTTCATCTCGTTCTCTGGTCCATTCTGCCAATCTGCTTCTTTTGATTGGTGAGTTGAAGGCATTTACATTGATGATTGTTATAATAACCATTGCCTTATCATTCTCAAGTTATTTTTTGTCTGTTGATTCTCTTCTTTTCCCCTCTTTAGTTGCTTGCCATTTTTGTAGTTTCTTTTCATTATTGTTCTTGGAATTGCTTTTATTTTTATCTCTGTTTGGAATATCTTTGAGTACTCTTTGTATGGCTGATGAGGTGGGCATCAATTTCTTCAGTTGTTCATTGTTATGGAAGTGTCTTATTTCTCCCTTAATCTTGAAAGATAATTTTTCAGGGTACATTAATCTAGATTAGAAGCTAATCTAATCGCTGAGAAGCTATTTTATTTCAAAACTTGAACTATTTCACTCCAAGCTCTTTTTCATGTCAGAGTTTTTGTGGAGAAATCTGATATGATAGTGATTATCCATTATAAGTGATCTGTTTCTTTCCTCTGAGAGCTTTTAACATTCTGCTTCTGTGTTGAATTTCTGGGCTCTTAATCACTCAATGTGTGGGTATAGATTTATTTTGGTCATGGCTATTTGGAGTTCTATGTGCCACACCTAATGTATGTCAGATTTTTTCACATGCCTTGAAAACCTTGCGCTCATACTTCTGCACATATTCTTTTTAAGGCTTTTGTGCTTACTCCTGCATTTTCATTGACACCTATCAGTCTTATATTGTGATTGTTTTCATCATCTTGCAACTGATAAATAGTTATTCCCAATTTTTTAAAAAATGTATCTATTATACATTATATAGGGTCTCACTATACAGTTCAAACTTGTAGTAATCCTGCTGTCTCGGCCTTCCCAGTACTGGGATTGCAGGCATGTGCCACTACACCCCGTTTCGGGGTCAGCAAGGCCTGTATAACCAGGCATCAAACTCAGGTCCTTGAGCTTGCTAGGCAGGTGCTTAGATCTCTGAGTTATCTCCACAGCCCAAGAGATCTTTTCTTTGGTGATCACTAGACACAATCTTGTCTTCAAGGTCTGAATTTCTATCCTCCGTTTTGTTCAAGCAGTTTGGCCTACTTTTAATAGAATTTTTTTATTTCATGGACATCTGTTTGAGTCTATTTTATACAATTTATTTCTTTCCTATATTCATGGCTCAAGGCTTCTATCATTTTTCTGTGGTCTTATTTTTTTTTAAATTTATGTCTACTCTAGATTTGGTGGGCAGTTGCCTCATTGTAGTTGTCTTTTTTTTTAACCTGAGAGATTATTTCTGTTCTGATTTTCTCTATGATTTGTTTATTTACTTAAGGTGCTACAATTTCAGAAAATTGAGGTGTGTGTCTTGCACTTCCCTTTGTCTTGAAGTCTCATGAACTTGTTCTTGGTGAGCTGGAAGTCTGAGATAGCATTTGCCCCTGTGTTTTTCATTATCCATTTCATGAATTTTTATTTTATTTTCTATGTGGATCCTTGTAAGATTTTGTTACAGGTAACTATAGTACTATTATCAAAGCCTCTCTAGTAAAAGGCTGTTCTCATGGACGTCTTCTGTGTTTAGAGTAAGATGTTTGTATCTGCTTGGTTCCATCCCCAGTCTTTTGGTGCTGGGCTGTGGTGAGGTTTTTATACCAGAGCTTCCCAGTATTGCTAAAGAAGGGAGAACAACTGATTACAACAGGTACGCCATTTTAACCAAAGCAGTATAATTAGTAACATTAGCATGAATCACAGTTTAGCAACCAACACACTGTAGTATTAATTTTGTACCTTAAATCTTAGGAGCAAAATTTATAACTATGTAGTAGAATTAATCATGTACTGGGAACTTGTACATCAAGTGTTTCCCCTTGGTAGAATGTTTTTGCCCTGTGGTGGGGAAATGTAAGAAGAATGGTGGATATAAGAAACATAAATGGAAAATATAGGAGAAGCAAGGCTGGAAGACAAAGGATGGTCATAGAGGTTTTGGGAAACTAGGGAAGAAAAAAGAAGGAAAAGAAGAAGTAAAGAGGGATTATCTGAACTTGGTCTCTGGGTTTGGAGCATGAGATTAGTTTGGTGTGGCCAGAGCTCTCCCCATTCATTCAGAAAAGAGAAAAAAGAAGAAAAACTAAAAGAGAAGGGAGTGTCTGTGCTTGCCTGCTTCTATGCCTGTGTCTCTGTCCTCTAGCACAACACTGGTCCACCTAACTTACCACCTGTTCACTCATATTGGTACTGTTGCTTCAGACTTTTGCACATCACTAGTCCTGCCCGACCGTAGTGTGTCACCTAATTGGGTCTATACTATCTCACTGGCATTCCTGCCAGTTGCTTGGTCCCAGGGATGTAGGACAGAGGAGCCAGGCACCTGGATTCGAGCCATCCTCTTTTAAACCAATGTTAAAGAGGTATACAAATACGTAAAATAATGCTGTTTTCACTTTTTTATAATATGAAGAAAAACTATATATTTTCTCACTTTTAAATTAACTTGCATAAAAATTTATAATCAATTATTGTTATCTTCTTTAATCACACAGATAATAGTTGATATTGTTATTTGAAAATGAATTGGAATGTGCAACTAAATGGATATATTTAACCACACTGATTTATAGACTCACAATAGTCAAGATAGTAAGTTTTCTTTCTTTTTTCTTTTTTTTCATTTATGTGTTTGGTACAGGGTCTTTCTATGCAGCTTGGACTCGTAGTGATCCACCTGTTTTCAGCCTTCCCAGTGCTGGGATTACAGGCTGCACCACCACCCTTGAACTCTATCACTTGTTCAGTGCTCACCAGGGGTGGGGCTAGCCCAGCATGCAGGACAGGGATCAAACCCTGGTTCCTGTGCTTGTCAAAGCAGGTGCTTAGTCTGCTGAGCTATCTCACTGGCCATAAGATAATAAGTTTTCTTTCTTTTTTATCTTTTTCCTGTGCTTAGGACAGGGTTTACAGGAGTCTTATTATGTAGATTGGGCTCATAGTGATTCTCCTGTTTTCTGCCTCCAAAGTGCTGGGATTAGAGGTGCCTGCCATCACACGCAGACTTAATTGCCATCTCAGTGCACCCCAGGAATTGGGGCCAACACTGTAGGCCTGGGGATCAAACCCCGGCCACTGTGCTGTGCCTAATTAGGTGCTTTAGTCTCCTGAGCTGTCAAGCCAGCCCTCAAGTTTTCTTAATTTACTACTATTTCATTTTACCAAAATTATAAATAAACATTAATAAACATATTAAAGATCTTGCTCTAAGATAGTAAGATAGTAAGTTTTCTTAATTTACTACAATGTTTCATTTTACCAAGATTAGAAGGATTTTTTTTTTTTTTTGGCTGGCTCAGGCTGCCTTAAGCATGGGACTGGGGATTGAACTGCCATCCCCCATGCCTGGCTGGGATTGCCCACACAGGTGCTTAAACCACGAAGCTAACCCAAAAGACTCTCCAAAATTAGAAATAAATATTAATAAACATATTTAAAGGTCTTCCTTTATCATTTCTAATAATAAGGGTCAATATATACAACTCTTAGAAACAAAAACTCCTTGAAATGCTTAGGTAATTTCTGAGTGTGTGAATGTATTCTAAGGCCATAAATTTAGAAAAAATGCAATGGTTGTTGTTTTAGCGAAGTTTTTAATTAGAGTTAAAATTTATTGCCAACAATGAAAGGAGCCCTAGTTCCTGGAGAAGAATTTTGTGATAACTTCCTCAAACCAAACGAATATTGGCTATTATTTATAAATTCAATTTTTAACCAATATTGTAAGTGACATAGACACAAATATAGATGGACTATTTAGCAAAATAAATTAGAATTTTTGCATAACTTCATCAGTTTGGTTTTATTCAAGTCTTAATATAGCACACTGGCCATTGGGTTTTCATGGAAAAGAGAGAAGAGATATCAGTTTTTCAAAAAAGAAAAAAATAGGATGCTTCCCTCAATAAACAGGAAAAACTTTAGGCTTTAAATAAATAATAGTACATAAGGCTTGTAAAAGACCTCAATTTCTCATCTATTTTACCTCTACACAGTGGTCTCAGCAAGTAACAATTTTCTTTCAGGTAACTTCAAAACAGTATCGGTGCTATTATAATTAAAGTTACAGAGAATGAAAAAATAAAAACAGCCTATTTTCCACTGCCTTAGTAAAGCAGCACAATTGTTAGCAATTATTATTTTGAATACTAGCTCATTTATATTAGTTTGTTTTATGAAAATAAATATCTTTTTCGAAGGCAAACAAAGAGAATTACTGTTATAGAATTTGAAAAAAAACCCTTTATTTTTATTTTTAAAAAATCAAACAAGGATGACGTAGGTGTCCAAGGCTCCCCGTAGGCAGCTGCCCGCCAGCGCTCCAGCGAGGCCGCCGAGCTCTTTCACCTCTTTTGCTTCTCTGTTCCTCACTTCACCCCTCCTTTCCCTTGCCTGCCCCCCCCCCACCCCAAGAACAGACGTCTGCATTTCCCGCCAGCAGTAGTTCTCACAGGGGTGTGCTTTTAGGACAGGAGTTGGCGGTCTTCTATATCAAAGGCCATACAATAAATATATACAGCTTTGCAAGCCAGATGTTTCCTGCTGCAGCTCTTCTACTTTGCAGGCATCTGATCATTCCTGCCACAGATAGTCAAATAAATGAGCGTGACTGTTTCAGTTCATCTCTAGTTACCGAAAGGCTGTTTGCACAGGGGCTGGGCGTTAGATCCACAGTGCGCGCTGAGATGGCAATTGAGACTGGACAGGCTGGCGTGCGCCTGCAATCCCAGCTCTTGGGAGGCTGTAAACAGGACGATGGCTATGGGTCCGATCTAGTAGTGAGACCCTGAGCACCCTGTAGACCCTTCCCTAAAATACCAAAAAAACAAAACAAAAAAAAAATGCTGGTTGGTCCAGATTTATCCTGTGGGTCATAGTTTGAGGACACCAGTTAGAATATTACCGTCCCCGCCACACACACATATGGGCAAACTGTAGTTAGCATGCGTAGGTTACTGAACATTTGTTAAACTCACTTGAGATTCTGAGGATCGCTCTTCGCCACACCCTTGCCTGCTCCCTTTCCAATACTGGTTCCCCAACATGAAATTCAGCAGATCACACGCGTGACTGATTTGGGTATCAGCGAGCTTAACCCTGCGCTGGCAGCAAGAACCCAATTATTGGAGATTATTTATTTTGTAAGCCAGTCAAGGCTGGAACGAAGTTTTCTCCCATCTGCGGGACGTGCCAAAGGTCACGTATAGAAAGTGGAATTTCACAGGTTCCCCCGCTCCGCCTCGAGCACAGCGCCTAGTGAGCAAGTCCCCCACCTTCACAAACTCGGCTCCAGAGCCGCCACTTAGAAGGTCACCGCATTTTCAGTCCAGCGGCTCTGTAAAAGTGACTTTTTTATTTTTACCTCCTGCATCAACCTGTGTGGAAATCTTTCCACGTCACAGAGGCAGTAGGAGACAAACATTAAAGTACTTTTTATTTTAAATTTTACCATTCAAACATCAGACTTTAAAACACTCTGCCTCAAAATACTGACAGCTCAGGAGCCATTGAGAGATGAGCCAGAGCAGTTTATTATCCTGAAGTAAATGTTAACACATTAAAAAATTCTTAATGGCCGATTAATAATAATTGCTAATAAAACTCTTTTGTCACTCAAATAAATGTTTCATTAATGTAATCACTCTGCTTCTGTTGTATTCCATTAGCCTTTTATTCCCTATTCGGCTATGTGGTCTCAAACTATATTTCTTACATTTTTCTTATTGGTGGTCTTTTAAGTATACAGGACATTTTCCCTGTTTACAGATTATAGGAGAACATTCAAAGTCAATTGAGGGCTATAAATAGGAGTTTGATTTTTGAAATCAGTACAGAAGTATTTACTGTCTAGCTTTCTTTTCCTTCTCTGTAGTGCTCTGTTTTTCTCCAATTGATTCAAACTCTGAGAGCCAAAAGATTTCCTTTGCTCCTTGGCCATATAATGACCAGGAATCTAGCGAGTCGAAGACTATGTCCACTACTCAGACGCCTTGTCCTAAGCATCTTGACTCAAAAGGCTTGCAGCAGCTCCTACAACGTTGTGGCTTATATGGAGCTGCTTAGCCACAGCAGTGCCCCAGTTCAGTCTTCCTACCACCCAAGTGCAAATGCGAAGTGCCCAAGGCGTTTGTTCTGTCCATTAACTGCCTGGCTTCTGTACCTTTCCATCTCAAACTCCTCACTCCGTGAAAGGCAGAGCTGCCCTGAGGAAATTCACCTCCCTGTCCAATCTGGCTTCCCGGCACCTTCCAGCCTCTCACCAAGTGCTTGCCACCCCTTCCCTCCACTCCCCTATTCAGCTGTTTTCATTCTCCAGCCTGCTCCTACCACAGAACCTGAGCATTGACCACACCCCCACTTTGCCTCATGCATTTCCCCAATTTTCCAGATGGCCAGTATGACAACTGCCGCTTCCTCCAGAGTTTTAACTGGGGGACCTTGTGCCCGACACCTCACCCAGTTTGCGCCCTTCTCCTGTGGACACCTCACAGATGCTTTCCTCCTTGTCGTTCCCGTCTGGCATCCTCGACTCTTTACTGTACCACTCACTTACCTGGCTCACGCTCCACTTCCCTACACTCTGGGGCCGGCATACCCAAGCCACAGCCCACAGGTCTGGACAGGCAGTAATGCAGCCCCATGAAATCATAAGCTCTTCACATTATGGTGTGGTTTCTAGCAATATTTCTCACAGCTCTTGAGGACTTGGCAGGCAACAGGACAATACCGTGAAGATGAGAACACAGCACCATGCCAATTCCACCTCCAGTGGTCTGGTTGGGGCTGTTGAAACCCTCGTGTACTATGTGTACTTGTGCAATTTGGTGAGTGAAACACACTAATTACAGGCAGCTTACCTACATATATGTATATGCCTCTGCATGCATATGGCTGTCTATTGGTACATGTAGGTGTGCATGTTTTCTTATACAATTTTTTTTTGTATTTTAGGGAAGGGTCTGCAGGGCATCCAGGGTCTCACTGCTAGATGGACTCACAGTGATCCTCCTGTTTACAGCCTCCCAAGAGCTGAGATTACAGGTGCATGCCACCAAGCCCAGTCTCAATTGCATCTCAGTGTGCCCCAGGGGTGGGGCTGGCACAGCAGGCCGAGGATCAAATCTCTGGCCCCCTGCTTGCAGGTGCTTTAATCTGCTGAGCTATTTGGCCTGCCCTATAATTGTTAAGGTTGTGCTTGTGGTACTTAGTAAAATAATTTGATAAGATAATATATGACTTACACATTTAGCTATAGTATATTTTTTCTATGTAGCCCAAGACAATTCCTCTTCACCTAGTGCAGCCCAGCTGAGCTGCAAGGTTGGATTTGACAGACAGGTGTTTTAATTTGTTTTGCCCAAAACTTCATCTTTAGCACTGAGAACACTTGAATCTTGAGATGCTCCATAAGTATTCATTGCCTAACGGTCAACCAGCAGCATGTGCTCTAGCTTTATCTCCGTAGAGATAAGATTGTTAGATTGTTAGAGGAAGTCACCATCTAGGCTACACCTTTGTGTTTTCAAAGCACCTAGGACAGTACAGAGCATACAGAAGGGATTCAGCATATGTGGTTTTATTAATACGTTGACATAGCCATGTGAAAGACGACATAAATCATTTAAAAATTGGATAACTGGGCTGGGGAGACAGATAGCTTGGTGGTCTAGGCCGCTGCCTGGACAAAGCAAGGACCCAGATTTTGACCACTGGTACCACATGCCGTATCTGCCCTGGAAACCTAGGCACCCTGTGCCTAGGAACCCTGCAGGCCACTGAAACTGGGGCATGGTGACAGACGTCTGTAATCATAGTGCTGGGGAGGCTGAGACAGGAGAATCACTATGAATCAGAACTGCGTAATGAGACCCTGTACCAAATAAATAAATAAATAATTTTAAAAAAGCAGCTGGGCATGGTGGCACATGCCTATAATCCCAGCGCTTGGGAGGCTGAGGCAGGAGAAATGGTTCAAGTTCAAGACCAGTCTGGGCTACAAAAGTGAGCTCAAGGCCAGCCTGAACTGCATAGTGAGACCCTGTCTCAAAAAGACAAAAAAAGAAAAAAAAAAAAAAAAAGCAGCATAGGATAATTATCTCACTGGCCACAAAAACTTTGAGATGCTTACAGTTCCCAGTTCTTATGTCAGATTGGAGAGTGAACCCCTATTTACTACCATAGCCTCTTGCCATGTTCTGCCTCTGTTTATGCAGAGAGGCAGGATAACTCAGCTTATCCAAAAACATAAGAAAGGCACAAGTAAAGTAGTCAGTAGAAAAATGAGGATAGCTAGGGGGGCTTCCTACACCTTCATACAAAATCTATGTGGATATCGAAATTGATAATATCTTCCTGCAAAGCTAAACAAAATATCCTCATACCACTTTCAGAGCCCATGGTACCATTACTGTCACATCCAGACATACAGTGTTTTTGTATTCAATGCTACGCTCCATTTAGATGCATTATTTCTTCTCAAAAGCCTTTAAATGGCAGAAAATGACTATCTTACTTCCCTCTTATTTCTGAGACATGATACCCCAAGAACTCCAAGGAGGAAAAGTTTATCTGGGCTCACAGTTCACAGGGGTTCTCGGTGATAGTCCACTAGTCCCAAGGCAGGCACAGTGGCAGAGGAGGGTGGCAGAGGAGGGGTGATGTATGGTGTAGTGGCAGGAAGAAGCAGAAGGAGGAGATGCCCCTTCCGGACTGTGCTCACAGTAACCCACCTCCTCCAGCCTGCTCCACCCCCCAGCATCGCACTCACTATAGACTCAGCAGTGGACTGGTCCACTGAGTGTCATGGCCCATGAGTCACCTTCTCAAAACCCTACCTATGGGTGCATAAGGCTTTGGGACATCTACATGTACACCATAACACTGACCTTGGTCTAGCAACTGGAAGAATCTATGGTTCAAATTATATACGTAGCATGTAAGACTATGGATAGTGGGCTGGCAAGATAGGTCAGCGGTCTAAAGTGCCTGCTTAAGCAAGCTTAGGCAACTGCAGGGACCACAGTTCGATCCCTGGCACCATATGCTATGCTAGCCCCATCCCCAGAGCAGGCTGAGCTGGCCATAATATTAAAAAAATACTATGGATAGTGCTATAGTAAATCCATTCAAATTAACTCAGTTGTGACAATAAAGCAGCCTTCAGAAATTAAAAATCCATAGGACCGTATCTGCAGAGCTGAGATTGTTTAGCTGTCTACGATTCAGCTGTGAAGTTAATTTGTTGTCATATAGCTACACTGTGGACTAGGGTCTACATTCATCACCTGAACTGATTCATGTAACTGGGGCGACGTGGCTATTTGCCAAGCAGACCTCCAAAAATTGATTTTGAGGTGGGGCACAGCTGCTGTGACAGGGTTATTTTTGAGAGGAAAGCTCGCACACCTGCTTTGGCAAGCACAGGGATCAGGGTTCACTCTCTGGTCCTGCATGCTAAGATGGCCCTACCCCTGGGGTGCACTGAGCTGCTGACCAAGTCCAGGCGTGATGGAGCAGGCCTGTAATCCCAGTGCTGGGGAGGCTACGAACAGAAGATCACTGAGTCTGAACTGCATAGTGAGACCCTGAACCAAATGCATAAAATGAAGAGAGAGAGAGAGAGAGAGAGAGAGAGAACCTCTGAACCCATAAACTAAAAATAATATAATATGCATGTTAGTAACAATTAGGATTATACAAAGAAAGAAAAGATTATGCAAAGATGTGTGGGGCAGAACTGCTCACCGAGTTTTAGAAAGAGAAGCTAACCCATGCGCACACGCCTTTTTCATCACTTGGAATTGCTGCAGCTCATATACCAGTTTCTTTGCTAGTGACAACTTTCAGTCCTTCCACTTCTGAGACCTTGCATCCTCTCTGACTCATTTCCAACTCTGTAACTCCCCTTTTGCATCCTTTCCTTTTTACCTAGTATGCAAATGAATGATTTCTGCTCTTACGCCTTTGGGCTCTGCCTGCTGTCCTTACATGCTGCTCAGCACCGCTCCTAACAGCATCCTGGCATCACACCGCACCCGCCTGCAGGCCTGCGGCTGGGAGTCTCAGAGTCCTCTGCTACTCGATTTGCTAAGCTCTGCTAAAAACACCCACATAGATGTCCAATACCAATGTTGTAATTTCAGGTTTTGCAAGGGGAATAATATAATACATGACATGTATTTTACAAGATTATTTAGAATATTCACCCACAGAATCATACACAAAGAGTACGGGAAATCTGACCACACACTAAAGACCAAATAATCCAGCTGAGGACCTGAATCTCACAGCAGTGTTTTGTATGAGTCTAACAACAGTTTCTCATGCAGGCCTGTTTCATGGATCTGTGTAGCAAAGGTGTGAAGCTTATGGTGAAAGCTACAAGGTCTGTGCCAGTGGGATAAAGGATCTGCGCCAGCACCACTGGAGCCAGGAAGTGGTGCTCTAGGTAAGAACTAGAGCTCCCTGAGAAAGCACCACAGCCACCGAGGCCCTGAGCTCCTCCAGCGATGAGCAAAGGTGAGTTTTCCTCAGGAAAGCTAACGTGACAAGCTTCTCCAGAAGGCAGAACAGGGCACCATCTTCTCCTCCAGAGCCAGGAAGCATTGCTCAAAGTGAGGGCCAGAGCTCCCCTAAGTGGGACCACAGCCATTCTCAGCAACAGTGAGATTCCAACCCCTGTCAACGAGAACAACCCACTTCACCAGGAAAGCCAGCATGATGAGGCCCTCCAGCAGAACAGCCCAAGAGAACCAGAATCTTCCAACAGCCCCAACAGCTCCTCCGAACAGCTTCCCTTAACAGCCTGTAACAGCCTCTCCAGTTCTGCCTCTTATACTGTTGGCAACGATTCTCAGGTGGGCCCCCCACACCCAGGGCCACACTAGTTCAGTTCAGCTGAGTACCACCAGTTGGCAGTCCACCACAACCGATCTGTAATGATTTTCAGAGATAGCCTGACCCACAAGTTCACTTAATAGTTTAGTTTCCTGCTATTCCCTTTACCGTCCACTCCATTTTTCCAGGTTTCTCCTGCCTCACAGTTGTGGGAATCTAACTTCTATTTATGAGTGGATTCTCTCCATTTCTAGTTACTCTTGCTTGTCTGCATACCCCATCCATATTTCCATTTTCCCTAGATGCCGAGTCCCTCCTGGCCTAGGCTGGTCACCCATTTGCACTAGGTCTCGATCAGCCTCCGCTGAGATGATCAACTACGAGGTATTTCTCCTCCCCCTCAACACTTCCCACTGGATGTTTCTCTTCACTACAAGCTTGCTTTTCTGGGATCTGTACTTAGCTAAGAAGCTTCACCCCATGCCTGTGTTTTGTAAGGCAGTAGCACTAACCCACCTCTTTCCCTCTATTCAATCCTTTGAAATTATTTTCTTTATTCACCACTTTCCTCTTTACAGAAAGTGATATGGAATTGAACCTGTGATCCCCTGTTACAAGGTTCAGTGCATAGTGTAAATTTATGAGTTCATTTGGAACTTTTTCTCCCATCGTCCTTAGCTTCTGTGCTCCTGCTGAGTCTGTTAGACTCCTGGTTCCCTGCACACTGCTCTGGTCTTGGGAAATCATCCCCAGACCTCAGCCTTCTCCCAAAGGTTCCTTTCTGTGGTGTCTCATTGCTTCACCTCATCATCCGCTCCCTGTCCCAAGCCCACCTATGTCCACAGCATCACCTTCCCCATGCAATGGATCCTACAGGCTTGACTGTGAGCCTGCAGACTCCCAGCCAGTGGGGGCGATCTGCTTGGCAGAAAAGCACACTCTCCTTCTCCCAGCCTTCCTTCGGTTCTTGCACGCTATTTACTGCAATATTGTGTTGAAGATCTTTCAGGGTTAACATCTAGAATGTCCCGCAAAAGCTCCTGCGCTGGGTTTTGGAAAGTGATCCACTCTGGGAGGTCATACTCACCAGTGTTTAATCCACTGAAAAATTTAAGGTTAAACAGTAGCCTTAATGTTGTTAGGCTGCTAGGAGGTTGGGCCTGGTCGGAACAGGTGACAGAGGGTGTGACCACAGGCAGGTGTCTCTGGAGCCCTGGCTCTGCCCCTCTCTCGCTACTTCCTGGCTGCCACATGAGCAGTTTCCACTATGCCACTTCTGCCCCTAGAGCCAGCTGATTATGGAATGGGACCACGAACCAAAATTAACTTCCTCTCCATCTTCATTTTTCAAAGAGAATACAAAAAGCAGTAAATAATAACAAGTAACCATTAGAAATGATACAGAATTTCACTAAACAAAATGATAGAAATTCCATAATTACTGTTATATTACATACAGTTGGCTTCAAATTAGGAAACAGGCTCAGGTGAGGAGGGTGCGGTCCACTGTGTGCACCCCACTGCCAAGCAGCTCACTTCAGCTCTGAGTGATGTAATTTCCTTTAAAAACTCATCCCATGTTACCATGAGAGTACAATGTAGAGCTAGAACATTGGTGATCAAATTCTCACTCCAGCTCTGTTTAGTCTTGCGTTTTCAACTAAGGTAAGTCACATGTCTGAAATGCGTGTGTAGCATGGTCATTAACTATTTCCTCTCTGATAAGTTACTGGCATTAAATAAAACTGTTCCTGAAATATTCAGGAAGTATTCAACTCTTTTAATGAATAAGTATTTTGTCATTTTAACAAATTCCTGACCTAAAACTTAATAACATTCTATTATTTAAACTACTGTTGTTTGCAAAATTAATAGCAGTACCTCTTAAAATATTTAAAAAGCATGAAAGGCATCTAATACAGTTGAGATGTGTAATATTCATTTAAACATTTGAATTTGTTTTTGCTATCATTATAAAACATCCTTTATTCAAATAACGTCTAATAAATTCCTTTTGCACACGAAATGAAAAACATTTTGGTTGACATAGATAAAGGTATAGTTTAAGCAATTCTGTCTGCTGATATGAATATCAGAGCTCTTCAGATATAATTTACATTTAAAACATTGCTGTTCTTCACACTATTTAGACCTATCACTACAGGATGTGAGAATAGAACAAATTTTTTTGTCATGTTATGGTAAAAGAATACAGATCTGTTTTAGATTAGAGAAAAAGATGTTTATTTGTTACAGATTTGAAAATTTTACATATCTGTTATTTAGGATCATAAATGATAGATTATTTTTGCTACTTATTTAATGAACAGTACATTTTCTTTTTTATGTATTTGGTATAGGGTCTACAGGGTCTCACTGCGTAGACTGGACTTGTAGTGAGTCTCCTGTTTTCAGCCTCCCAAGCGCTGAGATTACAGGCGTGCGCTACCACGTCTAGTCTCAATCGCCATCTCAACGCGCCCAGGTTGCAGGGTGGGCACAGCACGCCGGGGACTGAACCTCCGCTGCTGCGCTCTGCCTAATCAAGCGCTTTACTCCGCTGAGCGATCTGGCCTGTCCTAAACAGTACGTTTCCTAATATTCATATTCCAAAAAGCCTTATTTGGCGGTGAGGCGCTCCCTGCTCCAGGGGTTCCCTGTGCGTACATCACGCTGTTGCTGGGTCTCTTCTCTGGTCTGACAGGGTCCTGTGCGCATCTCTGCGCTTGCACTACCACCTACATATATCCTGTGCCTGTGAAGTTCTTTCTTTTAAATGTGAGCTCCTTATACGACAGGCCTCTCATTCTCAAAACTCTGGAACCCAGTATCAGAGTTGGACAAATTTTATACAGAACCAAACAAGGAAAGATTAAATGAATAAATTAATACCTAATCCATATTCTACCGTGTAAAGTGTTATTGCTATTGATTTTGACTCCTTCTTCTTATTTCCTTATTTACTCAACTGATCAAAGCTCTGTAAATATCACTGCAATGCTTTGTCAGAAACTTCTCAGTACAACTTGTATCCAGTGTGTCTCATAAATCTTCAAGAGTCAGTTTTCCAAGAGAAGAAGGAAAAACTAAAATTGAGGACTGATTTGTAGCTTTCCTGAAGTCTGCGGCGCCCGAGGGCCCCACACAGCCAATTTCAGGCCACCGCGCCAGGTCCCGGCACGAGGCAGGGAGACGCGGTCACGGGGGGCACTTGGGAGCCTGCATGTCGCTGCCCTGGGCCTGGCGTTAGCTCTCCCCAACAGCTGCTCAGCGGCCGCCAGGTGTTCCCTCGCTACAATCAAGGCCTGAGTTGTAGGCACAGCGACTCAGGGACGCTGGGGTGGAAGCCGCCCTCTTCTTCCCATTAGCGTCCTTACCTCCGATCCTTCAAATCATCCACAATCCACCATCTTCCAGGAGACAAAGTTAAAACTTCATGTAAAGGCATAAACAGTATGAGACAGATATTGTTGGAATCTGGTTTGATTTGTGCTACATCAAGCCTGTATTATAGTTCCTAATATCATCCTTTTGCAAGGTGGAAGAGAAGTAAACCATTATCTCTAAAAGGACCTTTAGTGTTTTACGTTAACTGCTTCCTTCCCTATTTCGCAGTTAATCTGAGCAGAGGTTATCTCTGCTAGTGAAACCTCAGAACTTTAAACATTTGAGGTCAACCACACGTTTACATATTGATGTGTTTGGGTCCTGGGGTCTCTGGCCCACAGTCATTACAGCCAAATGAGAAAGGCCAGCTCAGCAATTCTCTAAGCGTCCTACCAATCGAGGCTTTAAATTGATTTTTTAAAAAATCAAAAGTAACAAGAGCTATTTAATCTATACCCTGACTTCTGCTTCATTGGATTTTTTTAACCCTATGGGGAAAAGAAAAAAAAAAAAGATAAATATTTTATTAGCAATCAAATCCTATGATTACTTTCAATCATAACAGTTATGAATGTAGGAGTGGAAAGAGATTCTGGGTAGACATTTGCAATAGTCTTGTTCACTTTGAAGATGGATTTTTGGGGTAAAATCTTGAAACACAACATTAATCCACTGATGGCAATCTATTTCTCATTCTACTGTCTGTAAGAAACTTGGAGTTCAGTGAGTTGAATAATTTTCTTCCAAGCATTGAAACCCAGTGCATAAAGAAAAACAAGAATAATTCAATGCATTTGTAGTATATATCAAGCTCCGAAGTTGTATCTCCTCTAAAAATGGTACAAACAGAATAAACATCTTGAGCATGTGTCTCAGTACATTCAGGTTGCTGCAACAACAGATCTTCCGAATTCCAGTTTCTGGCTCACAAGCCTAGATGCTGGGCAGCGTAAGATCAAACGCTTGCTGATGGCCGTTGGTGGAGAATCAGTCTCTGTCTTAAAGACGGAGGCTGTGTTTTCAGATGGTGGAACAGACACGCAGCTTTCTTTCAGCTTCTTCCATATAGCACTAATCCCAGCACATGGAACCCTCCTGACCTTAGCATCTTCTGCAGCCTCGAGTCTTAGCACTATTACATTGAGGATCAGGTTTCCACAGAGGACTTCTAGGAGGACACAGATAAGGACCACAGCAGGACGGAATACCGCGAAGCGAAGCTCTAATTCTGAAGATGGACGCTATTATAACCAAAATGCATATACATTTAAAGTGAAACTAGGGCCAGCCTGATAGCTCAGGGAACTAAAGCACGAGCTTCCGCAGAGCACAGAGGCTGGGGTTCTATCCCTGGCGTGGGGCTCCGGCTCCAGAGTGCGCGGTGTGGGCTTTTGAGACTGGGCGTGGTGGCGCGCCTGTAATCCCGGCACTTTGGGAGGCTGAAAGCAGGAGAATCACTACGGGTCGGATCTATGTAGTGAGACCCTATAGACCCTGTATCCCCTAAATGCATAAAAAAAGAAAAATACAATAAAATAAAAAATAAAGTGAAACTGTGGGGTTTTATATTGACTTACACCAGGTTGCAGGGAACCAAACCTTGTTCTGGTGAAACGCATTCGATTAAATGACTGGGGTACTTAAAATTGCAACAGCAATACTGAATTCTTGTTTTGAAAATCTGTTATATATGTGTTATTGTATGTTAGCCTGTTTCTGTATTTGTTTTTTTTTTTCTTGCTTCTGTTTTTATTCTTCAAAATAGAAGACAATTATAATAAAAAATTAAATTTAAATTTTAAAAAATAATTATAAATAAATAAATTCTGCAGTATGGTAAATCACCAGCACATGTTAATTATGATCGAAACATGTATGTATTAAAATTAAGATAGGAATGTTAAGCAACATGTTGTAAGAGAAAAATTCATTAAACAATTTTACAACTCATGAAAAATATCAAGCCCATTTTTATTTCACCAAATCTACACTTTTGCCAATTTATATTGGTTGAAATACCAAATCCATGTATTTCGTTTGTCTGAGCTTCAGAATTCAAGTTATTTCTTTAGAATGTGCTGATACACACTAGTGATTGTTAATATGTGAATCTTTCAATCACATTTTAATGTGAACCCAGGCTTTAGTTAAGTGAAAGAGATTATCTGGATTTCTTTAATCCTAACGTATCTAGCTGTTAGTATTCCCTATTATATCTATTCCCAAACTTACTTGGAAAATTGATTCACTAAGTGAAAGTGTGTTCAAACTAAATGCTATAGAGCTCTTTTAACACACTGTAAATAGCACGCATCAGAGAACTGAGGAGGACATTATTCAGAAAACTATTTTGCCACAAAAATTTCCAAATCAAAGTTTTCCTTAATAGGGGCTGCCCAGATAGCTTAGTGGGCTACAGTGACTGCTTAGGCAGAGCGCAGCGGCTGGGGTTTGATCTCCAGCGTACTGTGCCGGCCCATCCCTGGAGCGCACTGGGACGGCGACTGAGACTGGGAACGGTGGCGCACACCTGTAATCCCAGCACTTGGGAGGCTGAAAACAGGAGGATCACTAGGAGTTTGATCTGTGTAGTGAGACCCTGTAGACCCTGTATAACATACATAAAAAAATTCCTAAATAAGGTGTCTGCATGAAGTTGTACTACGTAGAAAGCTTACCTTCTAGAAAAAGGGTAAGAGACAAATAAACAAAGAGAAAATTCCTAAGGCTTATTGACTGCTTTTCCTGTTGCAAGATGCGCTTTATTAAACATTTGTCATGAATCATTTTGAATAATTATCTAGAAATAGTTTATCAAATGGATTCAGATAATACAATATAAAAATTTGGAACACAGAGAGTTAAATAATTTGACACAGTCACAGAGCTAGAAAAGCATGAGGTTAGGAATCAGACCGAGGTCTCTGATGCCAAAATCAGAGCTCAGGACAACACTGCTTTCTTAGTGACATTTTAGCCACAGTTGGTGCATATATTGCTAAATGCTACAATTCAGGGAACAGCAAATGGAGGCCCAGGGGTGGGAGCTAGCTTGCTGACTGATTAGGTTAAGGCAGGTTAAGGTTGTACAGGAACACAGCCGTGCTCCTGGGTTTGCACATTGCCCATGCTTGTTTCATTACTACAGAGCTGAGCAACTGCAAGGAAGTTTACAGGACTTCCAAGCCTAAGGAGCCACCACCCTGATGGGATAGGGAATGTTTGCTGACCTGCGCTTTAGCCTTGTACCTTGAAATAGAAATCAGCACTCTACACCCTTACGTGGGGTATTTACTGCATGTTCTATTTATCTCAATTTGGAAGCAGTTAATACAGTTGAAATAGTCTTTTTATATTTAACAATGGCATCTAGATTACATGATTAAAATCTTAACAGTTTCCTTAAAGAGAAGCAGATGTAAATATAAATTGTAAAGACATTATAAAAATTAAGGTCTATTCTGTGAATCATATAACAAAGTTGGCTATTTTATGTAAGCAGATTATTTATTCTAATTGGGAGCAACCTATGAACTTTTTAGGGTTTATTTATTCAATTATTTTATGTATTTGGTACAGGGTCTCATTACGCAGCTCCACTCATAGTGAGCCTCCTGTTTTCCACCTCCCCAGCACTGGGACTCCCAGTCTCGGGTTCTAGTTCAGTGTGTCTAGGGGTGAGGCCTCGTGGTTTGTGGTGCTGGGGATTGACCTAGGGTTTCAGTTACAACCAAAACATGACCCTTTCATTGGCTCCTTCATCTTGCTTTTCCCAACCTCAATTCTTTAATAGTTCAGGAGCTCTATTGTAATGTCATAATCCATGGAAGCAGGTTTTCTTATAATGCAGAGGACGTTAATTTTGATGCCTGGTTGAACTACAGCATTCCTTTGTATGGGTTTGCAGGGCGTAGTGGTGCACTCCTATAATCCCAGTGCTGGGGAGGCTGAAAGTAGGAGGAGTACCATAAGTCCAAGCTGCATGATGAGACCATAGAACAACCAAATACACTAAAATGTATGCTATATATATATATATATATATATATATATATATATGCATAATATATAAAATAACAGTGTGGTTAGGTTCTCATGTATTCTGATAAGAATGCATACATCCCAATACTCTAGTGAGTAAAGAGATCTTAAAGGAATAAGCAAATGCAGCTACAGATTGCTCTTCTCTGAGCAGATTCATCTTGTATTTATCACTGTTTATTACTAGAAGCCACATGATAAAATAGCACGAGTACATGAGGAGTTAGCTCAGCGGTCTAACTGCCCATCTGGCAAGCACAAGGCTGAGTTCTATCACCGGTACTGTACGTCAGCCCTGGACACCTGGGCGGGCCATGCTGGCCACCAAAACTGGGCATGGCAGCACGCACTTGTAATCCCAGCACTGGGGAGGCTGAGACAGGAGGATCACTATGAGTCAAAGCTGCATAGTGAAATCCTCTAACAAACCAATAGACAAACAAACAATAAATAAATAAATTCTTAAAATTGGAAAAAAATAGCATGAGTGCAGAGGGCATGGACTGAGAAGCCATTTCAGCTTAGGAAGAGAATTTTCTAGGGAAAGATCACTCAACTTAGGAGAGGTCCGGTTAAATTTTAAGTCCCTTCATCATTTCAGTTTCATATATAAACTCTATTTTCTGTGTTCAGTGTCTTCATTTTCATGTGCCCATCGCTTTTTACTCCTAAAAGCTCTGCATTTATGCCACCTTATTGATTCTCAGTGCCATTCTAACACCTGAAAGCTCCTTCTCTTCAATCAGCACACTTGATTTTAGTAGCTTTTGGTATTATAATCATCTGCAGGAGAACAAACCCAATTCCTTTCTGGTGGTTAACATCTAATGCTCCCAGCTCCAAGCTTTCCTAGTCTTCTTTGCTAAGAAAGTGGATTCTCCACTGATACTTGGTTTCTTTAACGTTGCCCAGTATGTCATTTCTCTGGGCACCTTCTAGTAGCATGTGCTGATTTCTCCCGCTGTTCACAGATACAAGCTCCCCTTTTCTGTAAAGGCAGAATGGGCTCAGTCATCACCATAAGACTGTGTTCTCTTTTTTTCTGAAGGAGGAAATTGCTTCCTCACCCAAATACTCTTGATTCTTGACATTTCTTACCATAGCACATGGTCCTGGAGCTGGTAATTTTGCTCTGCTTTATACCAAAGAACATTAATTGCTCAGTTGAATGAAGAGACAACTTCTGAGATGGCAGCTGGTATGCAAGCCCTCTGTGGGGAGCGGCTGAGCCATGGCTGAACAGGAGGTTGGCAAATCCCTTGGGACTAGAGCTAGACCAGGCCTGCGGCTGTCTGGCCTTGGTGTTCCTCGATGTTGTCTACAACACAGGTAGCTGAGAACATTTCACTTTCAATGTTCTCAGAAACACACTGAGACCTTGCCCTTTTGTTTCCATGGAGTACTCACCCACCTCCCTTTTGCTAGGTATAAATAAACAGGCTCCAACTGGTGTTGTCACTACTTCTCCACCAGAGAGGTCAGGTCCCAACTGGTCCCAGATTTCCTTTTGTGTGAGTTTAGTTTTTTCTTACTCTCCCATTGGCTCCTCTCAGGACCTCACAGGCTGCACAAGTTGAGATCCACCTCTAAACATTTTACTGAGTTTTGAGCTTATGTTCCTAAAATTAAGCAGGATGCAGTCATATGACACTAAATACTAAAACTGTATAAAATTTTTCTGTTTTTTGCTTATAAAACTCATTTCTTTGGAGTTATGATAGTACACCTGTGTTCTCCATGAAGACAACGCAATGTCCCAGTGCTGTGTCCGAGCTCTAACTTTTTCAGATGTGTTGAATTCTTTACCCAAATGACTGGGTCAAAGTTCACATTCTTAAAGGATTTCATTAGACGGTGTGATTATTTTCACCTGAACTTATATATTATCATCATTGATTTTGTTTCCATGCAGCACAATTCATTTTTGCACTAGCAATAGGAGCAAGCTGCTTTGCATCACCATCCAGTCAGCTTGGTTATGGGCTGCAGAATCTCGAGGTCTGTGCGTTCATTGATTTGCAGGCTCAACTGTTGGAATCAGTGCATCGAAAAAGCATTAGAGGGGCCAGGGAGATAGCTTGGGGGTGTAAGCCCCTGCCTGGCATGTGCAAGGACCTGGGTTTGATCCACGGTACCAAATGCCCTGCTGGCCAAGGAACCCCAGGTGAGCCTTTTGCGCCCCTGAAACTGGATGTGGTGGCACATGCCTCTAATCCCAGCATTGAGAGGCTGAGACAGGAGGATCACTATGAATCCAAACTGTGTAGCGAGATCCTGGACTAAGTAAAAAATTAAAAAATTATGTTTTAAAAAAATATTAGAAATGACAAGTCTTGGTGTGAGTGGCTACAAAATGAACCAACGAGTAAGCAACTGCAGAATCATCCTTCACTTGTAAAGTACTTTTTTTTTTCTTCTTTTGGTACCGGAGATTGAACACAACACCCTGCGCTTGCCAGGCCAGTGCTTATTCTTCTGAGCTATCTCCCCAGTCCCTGTAAAGTACTTTTGAACAAAACTATAAGTCAAAAAATTGACCTGCTAAAAGAATCAACAGAATCAACAGTGAAAATGATCAACCATTTCCTGTGTTAATCTGGCCACGTGGGTCTCACTTGTGGTGTGCAAGCGGTGGTGTGAAAGCACAGCTTTTGTGGTAGTGCACTTCTAAAACGTCAGCTGCTAACCGTTATCCACTTATGATACAATTATATTCCCCCTTTTCTTTAAGGATGAAGCTATGAATAAAACATTTTCTCTTTTCCTTGGGTGGATGTCAGAAAAGGTTTCACAGAAGCGGTGACAGCAAAGCAGAATTTTGAAAGATGAATTGCAGACAGATTCAGTTTTTATGATAAGGTGGTGGGTGCGACTCAGGAAATAGACGTTTTCACAAGAACCCTAATCAGCGTATTCTCAATGATCCTCAAAACCACCACCCAAATCGCCGGCAGCGTGTGGAGCCCATCGGAGCCTGCCAGCCACCAGCACTCAGCAGTGCCACCTGATCTCTAATTGGGGACAGAGTTGGTGTGCAGTTAATAGGCTTTGGTGAGAAAAGGAAAGATGACTCAAGATCAAATCAAAAGTTTTTTTGAAGAAAGTATCAAAACACAGTAAAGCATGCTATTTTTCTCATCTGAGCAGCCCTGCATCTTCTCTCATTGCTGGGACAAATACCCAACACTCAAAATGAAGCAAAGAAAGGTTTATTTAGCTCATAGTTAATGGAGGTTTCAGCGCATACTCCTCTGACTCCAAGCAGAGTGGCACATGGCAGAGGGCAGCCTTTCATGGTGGTGGCAAAGAGCAGAGAGTAAAGGGAGTGGCAGCTGCTCTGCCAGCTAGCTAGCCTGTCTTCCCAGGCAGGTGCAACACTCACACCCACAATAATCAATCACAAACTGCAGAAGCCGCCCCCTGCTGGATGAAGCTTTGGGGGGACACCTAGACACAAACTGTAACATCCTGAGAATTAGATTTTTTTTTTTATTTTTTTATTTTTAATAAGAAATAACAATATGATAGTTTCAAAACATGTTATTAGTGCATTCATAATAATTGATACATGGGATTAGCTTTTTAAATGTCTTCTGAGCATCACTTTATATTTCTATCAACTGGGAGTTACTTTAACATATCACAGATAAGTGGAAGAATGAGCACTAGAATTTTAAGAATATGTCTTAATGGGTTTTGATTCCCTGAAAACAACCTGTTTATTTTTGGTAAATGATATACCCTCTTTCCGCTGCACTACTGAGGAGCAAACCATGGCCTTGAGGTGCTAGACAAGAGTTCCATCACTGGCCTACACACCAGCGATGATGAAAGACGATCCAGCGTCTGTACTAACCTAAAGCTCAGCTGTGGGTGTCAGGACTGATGGCCACACAGGTGCCATGGTGCTGCCTTCGCTTTTCTAATGTTGTTAAATTACCCCCCTTATCCTTAAAAACCCAAGTTTAAAGAGTTACTTTAGAGTAAAAAGGTTTAGCTGAGCTCCTCTGTACATTTCTTTTTTAAAAATATGTATTTAGTATAGAGTCTACAGGATCTTACTACACAGATTGGACTCATAGTGATTCTTCTGTTTTCAGCCTCCCATGTGCTGGAATTACAGGTGTGCAGCCCTGTCAGTATTCCCCAAGGGTGGGACCAGCATGGCATGCAGGGATTGAACCCGGTCCCTGGGCCTGCCTAAGCAGGTGCTTTAATCTGCTGAGCTATCTGGTTGGCCCTCCTCTGTAAAGTCTGTATATAGAACAAGGCAAACTAAAAACTTACATTTTCATTACCAATGTTTAGTGTATGATTACATTAAAAGTTTAGGGACTACTTAGGCAGGTGCAGGGACTGGGGTTTGATCCCTGGTGTGCTGTGCCCTCCTGCACTCCCAGGTGCACTGAGACAGCAATTTGAGATTGGTCGTGGTGGTGCACACCTATAATCCCATCACTTGGGAGACCAAAACAGGAGGATCGCACTATGAGTCTGATCTGTGTAGTGAGACCTATAGATCCTGCACTAAAATAAATAAAAAAAAGAAGCTATTTTTAAAAGTATGTAAATAATACATGCAAATTCAAGGAATCAAGGATTTGAAAAGTTACAATTTTTCTCATTTAAGAATAGGCAGGCGTGGTGGCGCACACCTGTAATCCCAGCACTTGGGAGGCTGAGGCAGGAGGATTGGTTTGAGTTCAAGACCAGCCTGGGCTACAAAGTGAGCTCAAGGCCAGCCTGAACTGCATAGCAAGACCCTGTCTCAAAAAGACAAAAAAAAGAAAAATGATACTTATAAACATATATTTTATAGGGTCACTACTAATGGAAATTAAGGAACCTTTTAGTAAAGCAATGGAATACACTTGCACATTTATCAAGTTGGCAAAATATGTTTGCATATGTAATATCTATTATGTGTCATAAAAGAGGCATGGATACAGAGAAGAATCGTGACTACATTGCTTCTAAGTGTATAGCAATTTGTTTCCACTTAGGAGAATAATTTTAACCACTACAGCTGAACATTTATATACACAATTTAAATTTTCAGTAATAGAGCAATTATCACTGTTTCGTAATATCCACAAAATTGTGTAACCTATGTAGCTATTAAAACACATGCATTAAAATAGATAAATCTTGAAAAATTAAGAAAATGAAATAATTGGAAAGGAATAGATATAATAAAATGCCATATGCATAAATTTGAAAATTCTTCATATATTCTGTTTGCAGATACATGACTATACATATGAATTTGAAAGTTCATAAAGAAAAGAACATCTTCAATTTTACACTAAAACTTTCCATCTAGGGTAAATTTCTTTCTTTTTACAAGCTTACATTGTAAAAAATAATGTGTTAAATGTCGACAGCAGATCGAGAGTGATTGTTTTGTGTACTCTTGATATGTCTTTTAAATATTTCACAATTTAAGCAAACTAAAATTTTAACAGGGGCTGGGGAGATAGCTTCATGGCACAAGTGCCTGCCTGGCAAGTGCAAGGTTGTGAGTTTGAACCCCAGTCCCACCAAAAAAAAAAAAAAATTTAACAATTTCAAGCTAAATGGAAGTGAAGTAAATTTGGTCCATCCGAAGTGCTAAAACTTCTTTAAGCAGTGGTATCATTACTTAGAGTAAATTTGATTTTCACAAAAGTATTTTGAATTTAACACTTAGGAAATTTATGCGTTAACTTTATTTCGAAAATCTGTAGAAAGGAATAGATCTAAAAAAATTTCTTTCTTTCTTTCTTTCTTTCTTTCTTTCTTTCTTTCTTTCTTTCTTTCTTGCTTGCTTGCTTGCTTGCTTGCTTGCTTGCTTGCTTGCTTTCTTGCTTTCTTGCTTTCTTGCTTCTTTCTTCCTGTATTTTGTACAAGGTCTCATTCCACAGCTGGGACTCATAGAGACCCGCCTATTTTCCAGCCTTGCATTGCTGCAATTACAGGTGTAAGCCACCGTGCCCAGACTCTGTCCAGGCTCAGCGCAGAGGTGGGGCTGAGAAAATTTCTTGACTTGGAAATAAAATGTAAACCATAGAGGCAAAGCAATACAATAAAGTAGGACATAACTTTTAATAAAGCATTGCATTATTTTTATTATAGCTACATTTTAATTATATCTACATTGATTTTTCATTTTGACATGTGCTGTCCAAATGTGAGATTATAAATAATGAGGTGAACAGTGTGCCCCCAGATTTCCCAGAGTGTGAATTTATATGGAAAATGATCCTTTGCAGACTATTATGATGTGGCCATTCTAGATTAAGGTGGGCTTTCAGTCCAAAGACCGGTGACCTTACATGAACCAAAGGGGACACACAGAAACTCACGAGGAATACGAGCCATGTGATGACGTGCAGAACTGTGCCATGCCCACACACTAATGAATGGCAATTGCCAGCAAGCCCCATAATCCAGGAGAGACACAGAAGAGGTGCTCCTGAGACTACGAAAGATCTAACACCACAAACAGCTAGAGTTTGGACTTCAGCCTACTAAAGCATAAATATCTACGTTTGAGTACTCGGGTACTTATATGTCTTGTAAAAGATTCACACTCCGTAGAGAAATAGGCAATTCCATGACTAAGGCACAGAAAAAGTGTTATCTTGTACTCCCACGCACCTAGCCAGAATAAGTCCTACCAAAGCAACCCAGAAGCCAATGTAAGGAAGCACCGAATGACAAGCATTGAGAAAACTTAAGTAATGAACACATGAGAGTATAAGATTAAAATGTAAAAATGAGGGCTGGTGAGATAGCTCAGGGGCTAATGCGCCTTCTAGGCAAGTGTAAGCATAGGGAATGTGGTTGGATCCCTGGCACCACATGGCATGCCAGCCCCGCCTCCAGGGCATTCTGAGCTGGCCAGAGTCTGGGCGTAGTAGTGCACACCTGTATTCCTAGCACTGGAGAAGCTGAAACTGGGAGGATCACTATGAGTCTGAGCTGCATAGTGAGACCCTGTATCAAGCATATACATATACATTTTTTAAAAATGAGATGAAAGATGATAGATGAAACGAAGTATTATTGCAAATGAATTTCATTTATATACGAGAAATTATACTAGACAAGATCCTCTGACAAATGCTAACAATAGTAGGTAAAAAAGATTAAAAAGAAGCAAGGCTGTTGCAATCCTCTAAACATACGATCACACATTCTGTGATATCATAGATCAATAAGCTTAAAAGAGGACGCCTTAACCAGTGATTGAGGCAATCACCACCAGTGGTGGACCACGTTAATAAGCTGACATCCCTGAGATGGAGAGATGGGAATGGTTCAGAAGATCTTGCTTTGAAGTAAAAACCTCATCCAAAGGCCAGGGAGACAGCTCAGTAGAATAAGCACCTATAGGGCAAGCATAAGCTCCTGGGTTCAATCCCAGTACTGCCAAAAGCAAAAACAAATAAAGAAAAAGGAAAGAAAAGATAAAGATAAAGACAAAAAAAAAAAAACCTCAT
>PVKN010004614.1:0-33030 GCA_004027915.1 Capromys pilorides
AAATCTGTACTTTAATTAGGAGAAATTTGACATGCTCAGTGTTAGTCTTCTGATCCTTGAACATAGTTTATTTATTTCTTCTTAATTGTTCCTGAGATTTTATAGTTTTCAGTATTCATATCTGTTATGGTTTGTGTCTAGTTGTCCCCCCAAAGCCTCATGCAGTCATGGGGTAGGGACTTGTAGAGTTTGAGATTAACTCGTGATCCACTGGGATTATGGATGATCCAAGGATGAGATTATGGGCCTGAGTACAGCTGGGATTATGCGTGTGGCCTGAGGTGGATAGCCTGAGGCAGAGAGCCTGAATGTAATATAAGAGAGAAAGAAACAGATGCTCTGTTGCCATTGCTGCTGTCCTGCCACCATGGACTGCTGGTCTCTGTCACATGCCACTCTGCGTTGGAGCCAGCCGAGTATGGACTAAAACCTCCAGTAACTGTGAGCTAAATGAACCTTTCTTTTCTTCATTTTGAGCATCGGGTATTTGTCCCAGCAACAAGAGAAGAGCAACTGAGACAAGCTCTCTACAGAGTTTGTAGAATATTTACCTTCAAATATTTTTTACTTTTATGCTGTTTTTAAAAATACTGTTTTACTAATTCATTCCCTAGTGTATGTTTTTATAATATACAAATATATTAAAATGTTTATGTTAATCTTTTTAAATGTATTTAGCACAGGGTCTACAGGGTCTCACTACACAGCTCAGACTGCTAGTGATTCTCCTGCTTTCAACCTCCCAAGCCCTGGGATTACAGATGCGCACCATCATGCCCAGTTTCAGTCCTCATCTCAGTATGTCTTGAGGGTGGGGCCTGCACAGCATGCTGGGGATCGAACCCTGGTCCCTGCACTTGCCTAAGCAGGCACTTTAGTCCACTGAGCTATGTGGCTGGGCCTGTTTATATTAATCTTGTTTCCTACAGCTTTACTAAAATTGTTCAGTTAGCTCTAGTATTACTCCTTTGCTTTACTTTTTTCTTTGGTATGGGGAATCAAACTCAGGCAGGCACTGTGCCATGGGGCTAAATCCCCAGCTCTAATGTTATTATCTTATAGAGCCCATTGGGTATTTTTTTACACAAACAATTATATACATCATATCTATAAAGAAGTTTTATTTTGTCCTTAAAGTCTTGATTCATTTTATGTCCTTTTATTTTTATTTTTTTACATTATTTTTATTTTTTTCCAGGACCAGGGCTCAAACTCACAACCTTGCACTTGCCAGGCAGGCCCTTGTGCCACGGAGCTATCCCCCAGCCCTTTATGTCCTTTTAATACCTTGTTATATTATCTATAATATTGAATACACTGTTAAGTAGAAATTGTTATAGAAAATATAAATGCTTTGTCTACAACTCTAGGGAGAAATGCTGATCATCTGATCATCAGGTATTATTAAGCATCATTTCTATTTCTGATTTGCTGTTTTTATTCCAAATCAGAAACAGGTGTTTGGATTTCAAGAGCATTCTTTTACTCTACTGAAAATTACATGTTTTTTACTTTTTATACCCTTGATATGGTGGCTGTGTGTCAACTGATTTTTTAGTATCCGATCAATGTTCCTCAGGGCAAATTCAGCGTACTCCAAGTGACTCTCCGACTGTAGACCCAGAAGCCTTGGCCAAGGGGGAGGTGCGTCCTTCTGGGAAAAGCGCCCCTTCCCCCACACTGCTGCAGTCTTACCACGCTGGTCTTTCTCCCAGCCACCCCTCCATGCACCCCTCAGGTCCTACCGTCTGTACCAGGGTTCGCACACAGGGAGGAGCAGAGTCAGCGCTCTCAGGGCCTCTGGAATGCTGACCTGAGCTGCAGCTAACTGCGGAGATCCAGAGCGCAGCGGTGGCCCGCCAGCCAGAGGAGGGGGCTGCGGCGGCGGGCTGAGCTGCAGCTCAGGTCCAGCCCACCGCCTGTCTATCGCGCCTCGAGTCCACGCTGTGGTCATGGCCCCACTGATGGAACACACAAAAGAAGCAGGCAGCCTCCACGGCTGGACGGATCCACAACTGCCCGCCCGCCTGCCGAGCTCTGCAGTGCGGCCTCCCCTTACTGCGGGTCGGGTCGGGCGGAAGCCCTTAGGACTGCCTCTGCCCCGGCAAGCGGCCCAGGGAGAGCGATCGCAGGCTCCCGCGTGCAGTGCGGAGACGAGCGTGGCCATCGAAGAACCGGAGAACCGGAAAAGCGATCCTCACCGTGTCCTGCTTGACTCTGCTAGCTGTGTAGAAGCAGATGCATCTCGCGAAAGAACTGTGGCTCATGCAAGCCTAACGGAGCACAGGCCCAGCTGCAGCTGCCACGCCAGGTGGGACAGATCCAGGCCCCCCTGGGGTGCGGCCACTCGCTTGGCCAGCGCTTTCCCAGGCGTTAGTGAGGGCCACGGCAGCGGTTTGCTTAGTGCTGACAAGGCCGGCAGGAGGCTTTCTCTGCGCTGCCTCAGCTCTTCTTCGCCCCGTGTTCTCAAGAACCAGCACTGCCTTTCCCTTCTGCAAGACACAGGGTGCAATCAGCTGCCTCAAAGCTGTGGTGCTGTTTGGGACTCGTACTCGAAGGGAAGACGCGCATGCGCTGGATGGCTGGGAATGAATCTCACTGACGTTCAAGGCCTGCCTGCCGCCTGCCTGCCTGCCTGCCTGCCTCGGTGACATTTCTCAGGTTCTGGTAGTGCAGGCTGTCATGCGCCATTCCGTGCCCACCTGACCCTGAAAGCTGCAGGTTTTGAGTGGGCTTCAGAGCAGGAGAAGGCCCGGCCAGGCACTTGGTGCTGAAAGTGGTCTGGCCACCTGGGCCACAGGGTACAGCAGGTCCAGCGGCGTCTGCAGATGCATGCTGCTCGTGGGGATGCCACTGGTGCCTTTGGCAGGCCCCATCAGTGAATTATAATACAAGGCCTCTGGCTTCTGAGCAGCACCCTGGCATCAAGAGACCGCTTGCACTCCTTCTAGTCCGTGGTAGGAGCTGAGTGCCTGAACATGGGCCGCCAAGGCCCCGTGGGTCACCAGCTAGGTGTTATCCGCTCCAGCAAGGAAGAAACCCATGTGCCGGGCTTTGCCCCTTCCACCACACTGCTTCCTCCTCTAACGAGGAATCCCTCCTATTCAGCTGGCAGAGGAGCTGAGGCTCGGACCTCGGCACGTGTGGGTGTCCGTCACGCGTGGTCACTGCCGGAAGACGGCTGCTGCAGCTCTGCAGTCCCTGCCTGGCACATCCTGAGGACAGCAGGAAGAGAAAGTCCGCTTTGCTCAGAAGGAGAAATGGCAAGGCACTGTGGCTCTGGCTCATTTTGGGGGCTCTTGCCACAGTTTAGCTGGAAGGACAGACACTTAGAAGGAAAGTGATGGGCAAGTTAGTGATGACAAAATTTGTGAACGAGGTGGGTGTGTGGCCAGACCTTTCTGAATGGGGAAGGATGTGCAGATGTTTGTGTTCCTGCAAGCACTGACTAAAGGGTGTCCTCACTAAGCGAGCAGGCAGTTTGGCCAAGCCTGTGTGTGGCAGTCAGCCTCTCCACCTGGCCACCCCTGTCATCACCCATCAAGCTCCAGAACCAAGTGGCTGTGGTGATGCCCTGGAGGTCATGTGTGTGCTTCCTTTCTCCAAGGCTGGCCTGGCTGTAGCCACCGCTGAGCGCCCAGCGTGCCAGCAGCATAGGCCAACACGGAGATCTCACTAGGGCAGCATGGCCTGGTGCTCAGGCAGTTGGCTGTTGACAGGTGTGGCTAGTGGCAGATGTGGCTGGTGGCAGGTGTGGCTGGTAGCAGGTGTCCTGTCCTGGACCTCCTCCATCATTGAAGACACATCCATTCCTCTCACTCGAGTAGGTATTTATTCTGCAGCCCTGACTGCTCTGCACAAAGTACTTCTTCCGGAACTACCAAAGGTGGACACAGAGATTGCCTCAGCCACCAAGTTACACCAAGCAGCACCATTGTTTCTGATTGGGAAACTCCAGAGTGTGGCAGTGGCTCATGCTCACAGGACTCACTGGTCCCCGTGTCCTCCACCATGTGGAAGTGCTAGCTCAGCAGGACAGTGGAGTGGTCTTCTATGACTCAGTGACACCTCTGCCTGGTGGCCACACTTTACACAGCTGGGTGGGGTTGTCTGAAGGCTGTATGTGCTCTGAATTAGGGCCCACTATTTTCCCACTGCCAGGGTTCAGAGGTCCAAAAATCTTAGGGTGGACATGGAGAGGTACCACCACCACCTCCTGATGGCCCACTTGCTAAATTTTGCTGCCCTTTCCCACAACCTTATCTTCTGTGCGCCAAAGGCTCTGGGTTCTACAAGGAACAAGGAGTCCATTGGGAGGTGAAACAACCCCACTGCACCCTGGGTAGAGCGCAGGCTGGCAGCCTGCACACCACAGGACTCTGACAGGAGTTGCTCTGTTGGCTGAGGTGACTGACGTGGACTGTCCAGTGGCACTGAGGTAGAACGTGGCTCTCACAGGGGACTCTGGAAGCATCTCCTAGGGCTACCACACTCTGTGACTAATGCCAGCAGGAAGCTGCAACAACCCAGACCAGGCTGGACTGTAATAATGCACTGAGGGGCTGGACAAGAAGGCATAGAAAGGGCGATAGAAGGCACTTATGTGTACCCGTCCTGCTATGGGGACAGCTGTAGACCTAAGACCAAATTGTCCTGGGCTCCCCTTGCTTTGCGAGGAGCATGCAGTGTGTGTATGTTCACACATGAAGCCAGTATCTTCGGTGTTGTTCGTCTCCTATTTCCTCAACATGCAGCACAAAGTTATTGACTTTGCATGGGTCAACGCTTGAGTGTGACCAAGTGTGCCTTGCCATGGTAAAGCTGTCAGCTAGCAGGAGTGGCACAAAGACCCTCAGAGACCCCACCAGCCGCTCTGGGGAGGCACCATGGCAGTTTCGGCTGCTGGGGTGTGGGTGTACATGGGATCATGTGCACTGTGACTCCCCGCGAGATGAGGAAGTACAGGTCCTGAGGTGCCTGTCTTTGTTTGGAAGGTTGGTTTGGTTGAGGGGGCTTAGAGCGTATGCCAGGCTGAGCAGGGGTGATCGTTTGCTGTCTGATCTTCTGAGATGAGGGGCCTGGGACAGGCATCGCCAGACAGCTGGTCAGAGAGGATCCCAGGGATGCCTGTGAGGCTCTGGGGAGAGACGCCATGGCAGAGTTAGGAAGGTGGCACTCACCAGCGTGGGTGAGCTGCACCTGTCCCCTGAGGTCCACACAAAGCCCAAAGGACAATGTGGTGTCCTCCCTCTGAACAAGTGGGACGTCCCTCTCCCTCTGCTTTTGGACATGGAGGCCTCATGTGGGGCCTTCAGTTGCAAACTGGGACTGGCTGTCCTGCTCTGGGTTCTTATCTTAGTTACTCTTTAGTCGCTGCTGGGACAAATACCCAACAATCAAAATGAAGGAAAGAAAGGTTTATGCAGCTCACAGTTGCTGGAGGTTTCAGTCCATATTCGCCTGGCCCAAGGCTGAGTGGAATAGGACAGAGAGCATTCAGTTCATGGTGGCAAAACAGCAATAATCACAACAACGGAGACCGACCAACCAGGGCGCAGAGAACAACAGCCAGAGTCTGTCTCTGTGGCTCTCTTTATATCACATCCAGGCTCTCTGCCTCAGCCTATCCGCCTTAGGCCACGCCCATAATCCCAGAAGGACTCAGACCCATAATCCCATCAGTACTAAAACGCAATCCCAGCGAATCATGACTCAAGTCTCAAACTCTAGAAGTCCCCACCCCATGGTGGCATGAGGCTTTAGGGGGACAGCTAGACACAAACCATAACAGTTCTCAAGCTGTGAACTTGGCCGGCTGATGCTCGGCACAGGACAACGGCCTGCAGGACCTTGCAACCTCCACAGCTGTGTGAGCCAGGCCTCCATGCTGAGATTCTCACAAGGAGAAGGGAGGCTGAAAGAGGAGGGGCAGTCGGGAGGAGATGGACAGAAAGCCCAGGAACGGGCGCAGAGGCTGGAGACTGTGGGGCACGTCACGCACATGTGTGAGCGTGAATCCACTGCTCTGAGAGGCTGCTATATGCTAACCAAATGCCCTTCTGAATTAATCTCTCCCCACTCTGCTCAGCTTTTCTGAGGAGCCCTGACTCATATAGATTTTTATAGCCCCCCTCCCACTCTCCATAATATCTTGCTCTGGTTTTAGTGTTTGGTTTTGGCCTCACTCCATGAGTTAGGAGCGTTTCTCTCCTCTTCAGCTTTCTGGAGGAATGGATGGCTGCACTGGTGCACACGTGCACACACACACACACACACACACACACACACACACACTCCTGGCCCCAGGACCCAACCCAAGTGACCAGTAGAGAGTCCCAGCATTTCTAGTCTTTTCAGAAACAGCTTCAGATTTCTGTGGTGGTTACAGCGAGCCAGCCACTTACTGCTGGAACTGGCGGCACGGAAGGAAGGGGGAAAGTTAAGGCAGCTTGGGCACTTTGCTTTCACTCCTTCCTTATGCATCTGTTGCCCAAAATGAAGTGAGAACCACTGAGTGTGTCTTGGGAAGCTTTTTAGCTGGGCCGGCATGAACTCTCAGCACCGGCACGTGAACGAGCTATGGGATGCAAGTGGGGCGCTGCTGTGATGCTACAGAAAGCCGGGGGTCTTGTCTTTGCATTTAAACTTGGTACTGCACAGAGCTGGTCAGTCTTGGACCACAGCAGAGAAATGTGCAGTCTCTGGAGCAACAGGCAGTGGAAGCTGGGAGGTGGTTGAGTTCCAGGGCACAACCTTGTGGGTGGGATGGAACGCAGGTGAAGGGCAGAGCCTGTGTGAATCGACTGACCTTTCAGCATCAGCTTAAAGCCTGGCAAGTTCTTTGCAAAGTCACGGCATGCCAGGCATGGTGCTGCACTCCTGCATCCCAGCCTCCTGGGATCACAAGTTTAAGCCCAGTGTAGAAAACTTTGAGACCCTGTCTCAAAATGCAAATTTAAGAACAGAGGTGGGAGTAAAGCTCAGTGCAAAGGTCCTAGGTTCAATCCCAAGTCCTGTAAAATAAATCAGGACCACACACGGCCCAAGGACGGCTAGTTATGTAGTCCTGCGCATGAGCTCTGTGTGTGGGTGTGAGGTTCCAGACACCCATGGCCCACAGTCTTAAGAGGAGAGGGGCAGGTGCTGCCTTTCTTGGAGGCAGGGCTCCTGGGTTACCAGGAGAAGAACTGAGGACAGTGACCAGAGGGTGGAAATGTGTTTCCCCTTCTGCTGCCGGGCAGTGGCACGTCCTGGTCACAAGGGGCTGGCACTGCTGCCGCCGCTACGGCTCCATCTGTCATCTCAGGAGGCCTGGTCAACCACAGGAGCCCACAGGATGGGAAGAGCAGAGGGCTCCAAAGAAACTGTCTCTTGGGGTTGTGGGCTGAGCTGGCACCCACCCAGAGGGCTGAGCACGCCTGCCAGCAGCCAGCCACAGCCCAGCGCCTCAGCTCAGCTTCCACTACTGAGTGCTTAGGGTTGTTGGAAGTTGGGTACCCCCTATCACGGGCGGGTTTGTTTTTGTTTAATGCTTTGTTGTTGTTTGTGAGTGGTGTTGGAATGGAACACAGGGTCTCGTGGGCCAGGGCAAGTGTCCTGCAATGGGCCACGACCCCCACAGCCCTATAGCCACTGCTCTGTGTTTTGTTTGTTTTGGTTTTGTGAGGCAGGATCTCCCGACAGAGTCCAGGCTGGCAGCTGATCCTCCTGCCTCGGCCTCTGGGGTCCAGGATGCCAGGCGTGCACTAGCACACCTCACCTTATTGCTCTTCCTAGGTGGCTCCTGACGTCCTTGCTGACTCCATCACTGGGTGTGTGCACTGCCTGTTGGGCGTGTGAAGCTGATTGTCACACTTTTTATTTAAAGATAGGAAGAGACAAAGAGGCCAGGTCTGCTGGCAAGCACTGGAAGAAGTGCGAAAGAAGTGACTGGGGAACATGGGGAGACTGGCTCTGAGCCCGTGGGAGATGAGGGGACAGGTCCCGCCCCCTCTGGGACGCCAGGCCCAAAGCAGCACAGCTGAGACACTGGCAACCAGAGTTCTCCGACCTCTCCTCCTGGCCACCAGCCCTGGGCGACCGCACGCAGAGAGTCCAGGACCACTGTCCGGACAAGAAGCAGCGGGTTCAGCTACCACTTTGAAGGACTGCAGTTGAGAGAGAGAGAGAGAGAGAGAGAGAGAGAGAGAGAGAGAGAGAGGAGAGAGAGAGGAGAGGCTAATAGCTGTATGACAGAAAATTGACAGTAGAAGCAATAAAAGAAAAATTCATTAACTGAACCTCCAAAGTAGAAAGCCATGTGCTCCAACGGACGCCATCTGTAATTCCAGCACTCTGGGAGACTGAGGCAGGATTGCAAGGTTGGATTCCACCTGAGTGACTTAGGGAGATCCTCTCAAAATAAATAAATGAGCTAGGGATATAGTTCAGCGCAAAGGCACTGGTGTTAGTTTCCACGACTGGAAAAACTAAACGACACCAAGAATGTATAAGGATGGGTCAGCGCGGGAGAGAAAGAATTTGGAAACAGAAGCAGATCATAGAGGGCCATGCGCAGAATGCATAGGCAACTCCTATAACTCAAAAAATGTGACTATGTTCAACATTCAATGGAAGAAGACATGTGGTATTTCTCATAGGGGAAGTACAAATGGCCAATAAGCACAAGAGGAGGAGCTGACGCGGCCCGCCAGTATTAGGGGAATGCAAACACGGAGCAAAGTGGGATCCCCCGTCTTCCCACAAGGATGGCTATAGTTGAGGACAGAAGGACAGATGACCAGGGTGCAGAGAAGCTAGGCCCTCAGAGCTGCTGTACAACAGGAGTTGTAAAGAGCTACAGCCACCGTGGAAAGCCAGTATGGCAGCTCCTCAGAGGAGCCTTCAGGCTAAGCCCCATGGGTCCTCTGACCCAGCAATTCATCTCATGCCCAAGGGGAACAAAATCCTAGGTCCTAGCAGAAATGTTGCCAGTCCCCTGGCAACAAGACTCCCAGAACGTTTGAGGCCCGAGTGGGCCCAGCCACTCGAGGGAGTATCATTTTGCTGTGCAGCAAAGGAAGCGCTGACATAAGCTATAAGGTGGATGACCCTTGAGGGACTTTGTCCCAAGTCCAGGGACCCAGCCCTGGCGGGCCACGTGCAGCATGACTGCATATCCACACCATGTCCAGAAGAGACAAACCCATGGAGGGAAAGCGGATCAGCACTTCTGGGGCGTTGGTGGTAACCGATACAGGGTTTATTTTGGGGGTGATAAAAGTGTTCCAAAATTAGACTGTGGCCACACTTATGCACACACCAAAACCACCGAATTGTGTGCTTGAGAGTGGTGAATGGCGTGGCATATGATTTATATTTCCCTAAAAATAAAGAACTCTATGTGAATATGGCTGGGAGTTACCCTCCTCAGTAAAGGACCTGCTGGAAATGTGTCCTGCTCTGTAACCCATCATCTTCCGTGGGGTGGGCATGGTTCCCCCAGGTCAGTCCCCCAGAAGCTTGGTTCCCAAGGGCCAGGTGGGGAGGTGGTGTACCCTCAGGAGCTGATTAGATCCTGGAGCCCTGCCCTGGGAGCGTCCACGTAGCTCTTGCAGGACCAGGTTGTTGTAAAAGAACAAACCTGGCCCTTTCCTGCTCCTCCTTCTCCTCCTGCCCCTCTTCTTCCTCCTCCTCTTCCACCTCTTCCTTCTCTCCCTCCCTCCCTCCTTCTCCACTCCCTTTCTCCTTGTCTCTCTCTGCCACATTGCAATGTAGCCAGGATCCTGACCATAGGCCAACCACAAGGGAGAACTTGGAATTCCACACCAACTTGGAATTTCAGTCTCCAAAACTACGGGCTCAGAATCTTCTCTTCTCTGCACATTACCCAGCATCAACCCTTCTGTGTAGACACCATAGGCCAAGACACCATCTGAAAGAGACTCTGTCCCACCCTTGCCTTGAGGCCACATTGAGAGTGTGCTAAGAGCAGAGCAGGCACAAGGTCGCCAAGCCTTTCCTTCGAGGACTCTGTGCTCCCCTCCCCCCTCGCCGCCCTTGTCCACACCCAAGGGCTTCACTGCCCTGCCCACTGGCACCCTGGCTACAGAATCCACATTTCAGGAAAAGAGGTTGTAGAGACAAGGAATGACTCCGAGCACCCAAGTCCTGGTCAGAGAGAGGCATTTGGACGGGCAGCTGCTTCCGCCTCTCGGATCTCATGAGGTGGAAAGACACGTCCTGCTCAGCCTGCGGCAGGGCCAGCGCAGAGCAGCCAGTGGTGGGCTTATGTCTGTGGCCTGGCAGGGACCTGCTGTTCGGTGGCCGGGGCTCTGGGACTTGGCCCCAGGCAGCGCTGTCCTGAGCGGGCTGCCCACTATGCTCTCAGTCTCTGAGGCATCTCTGGCCTCCTGGCTCCCTGTCGAGGGATGCGCCCTGGGCCATCTCAGCCCTAGGCAGGTGAGAGGCTCTGAAGCTCAGACGCCTGCGGGTGGCAGGCCTGGCCCCAGCCCTTGGCCTCCTGGCATTCACCTCCACTCCATTTCTCTCCTATGAGACTTTGGGTTGGAGGTGTCCGGTGGCCTCCCTGGAAACTGAGCTTGTCCAGGCCAGATGTTGCCTGGGCCTCCTTCTTGAATGGCACTTTGGGGCTCAGCCTGGAGAAAAACTCTTCCTCTCTGTGATCCTTAACTGTGCGACAGCCTGAGCCACCGAACTGCACGTTGTGGATGTGTCTGGGTGCCTCACAGGTAGGTGGCAGATTAGAGGAGGCCCCACCCCCACCCCAGCCAGGAATGCTAGGGAGGCAGCTGGCAGCCTGGACCGAAAGCCCAGGGAAGGGCAGACTGGGAAGAGCTCCAGTCTCCCCAGGTCTCCGGATGCTGGTGTCCGTCAGTCTCCTGCTTCCAACGTGGCCCTCCCACGTCCCAGCTCACACCTACCGGGGCTCTGTTGCGCTTGGGGACCACGATGGGCTCCTCTCCAGCTGACCAGAGCCCTGCAGATAAACCCCTGTGGGATCACACACAGGCTCCTCCAGACTTGGTCCCCCAAGAGCCCCACGGCACTCTGGGCAGGAACCTGCTCCAGCCACCTGCTGTGGCCCTCGATGGCGCCTCTGCTGCTGCCTCAGGTGCCACACATGATGATGCTGCTCTGGGGACCTCGTTGGGGCTGGAGCTAGGCCATTCTCAGCTCTGGTCCTAGAGGGGCACCCTTTGCAACAGCAATAACCGGAGCTGGGCTCCCTCATCCTGGGTCCCTGTGTTCCAGGAGCCGTCGCCTCCTGCTAGCCACTGTCCTGAAGGCCAGGGATACAACAGAGCAGGTGCCACGCCCACTGAGGCCACGGCCCAGGGGCGGAGGCCGCGACAGACACAGGAACAATTGCACAAAGAGTGGGTTGTACCGTGTGCATTCACACCCCGGGTGGCTCACACGCCCAGCCCCTGTAAATGTGAGGTGTGCACGTGAGCAGCAACCGCTATCTCTAAGCAGATTCAAATGAGCGCATAGGATAAACACTGAAAATAAAGTAAAATGGAAGTGAGGTCATGCGGAGACCGAGGGATGGCCACTCGGCTCCCATGGGGCTGGTGCTAGACTAGGGTGACCGAGCCAGCTATGGCCTGGGACCCTGACGGGGAACCTTGACAGGTGCCCCGTCTCCACCAGGGAAGTTGGGGGCCGGCAGTGGACCGCTTGGGCGGCTTCCGAAAACACGGCCGAGGCAGCGCCCCTGGGGCCACCAGGCAGCCTCCACTCCAGCCGGTCCCAGCCCACTCCGTCCCAGGGCCAGCGGAATGCGGCCACGCAGCAGCTAGAGCCCGCACCAACGGTTGCGTCCGTCCCCAGGGGCTGGGGTGAGCGACTCAGCACCGCGCGCCCGGGCACAGACGACCTGAGTCCCCGCATGGGTCGTGGAGGAGGAGCACCAGCCTCGGAGCCAGCACCAGGCAGGATCCCGCGCGCTGCTCGCGAGCAACCAGCGCAGCGGGGCGGGGGTGTGGGCGTGGCCAGCTGGGGGCCCCGGGTGGGGCGGGGCCTAGGGCGGGGCCTGGCCGCCGGAGGGCGGTGACAGGGCGTGGCTCCGGGCGGGATCCGGGTTCTGGGCGGGGCCAGTCCGCCCGCGCACCTTGCCGCGCGCCCCGCCCGCCGCTGTCCCCGCCGCGGTCCGCCCGGGGCTCTGCCGCGCTCCGCGGTCGGGGCGCGATGGTCCTAGCGGGGCGCGGGTGAGCGCGGCGGCGGCGGCCTGAGGCTGACGGCCGGGCCAGCATGGAGGCGCCGCGCGTCCTGGCCGCCAGGCCCCCGAGCGGGTAAGCGGGGCCTGCGGGCGGGAGGGGGCTGTCTTCGTCCGTGCGCGCCTGCGGGCCAGCGCGGGGCCAGGGCCGGGTCGGCGCCTGGGGGACTCAGGGAGCCGGAGCCTGCTTGCTGGTGAGCGGCGCCGGGCTGGGCTCGGCTCCCTGCGGTCCGCACCAGACGGCGAGCCCTCCCAGCGGTCCGCACCGGGCCGCACCCTGCTCGTAGCCCCAGCCCGGCTACCCCCGCGGCGCTGCCCTGCGGGGTGCAGAGGGCCTCCGTGCCGCGCTGAGACTTCCGCTGCAACTTGGAGAAGCAGCCGGCCAGGTCAGTCATTCCGATCATCTCGAAGCCGGGAAGTAGTTTTTTAAAGGAAGATTATTTTTGTAGTGCACCTAGTTGTGGTTATGTAATTCTCTTTGAACAACTAACCACCCACTGCCGCCATCGAATGTAAATAAACGTGGGAAAGCCTCCCAGGTTTAGGACATTTGAAAACAGCAGGGCACTGTGGGGTACAGTGGGCTGTACCCCTGCGCTGTGGTCGGCCACGAAATGGGCTATTCTTTTTGCTGTCACCTTGTAAAAAAAAGTGTGGAGAAAAGAGACTTACGAGGCCAGCAAAACTGTAGCAAGAGTCTATGGAAGTGAAACCGCGCTGGGTCAAGGAGTGGAAGCCAGGTACAATCCGGACCACTCTCCAGAGAGGCCGGGCCAAGCCTGGGCCCTGCGCTCCGGACAGGCGGTGTCGAGACCTGGAAGCTGTTCCTGCGTGCCTTAGATTCCCGGACTCCTTTCTCTCGCCCTGGGGTGCTTGTCTTTGGCCAGGAGGTGCAGGCATACCGTTCTTAATTTATGCTTCTCCCAGGGACTTTGAATGAAGAAAGATCAAGGAAAAAAAAGTGCTTATATTTTGCAGGAAAGGATCTTGAGTTTGGTCATTGGTATTTTGTGTCAAGGTCTAAAGAAAGTGATCGTGTCGGAGTTTTGAGTATGTTATGTTTTTAGGTGGATGGTTTGCCCCTCAGTAAGGGCAGAAGGACCGGGACAGTTCTGGCGGTATTACCAGGAAAGGGCAAGCAGGTTTTGTTGGTTTGTTCCTGGTGTTACTGTCTCTTCCTTTTGCCTTGAGAATCAGGCAGTGTTTGCAGTGTGCCTGAGGGATGTTCGCTTTGTGCCTGGTACCCTGAGGTTGGTAGGAAAGTCCAACTTGCTCTCTACTGCCTTTGCCCACTTGACTGAAAGCGACTGACTGGATGAATGTGTTATTGTTGTTGTTGCCTGAAGCTAGGAGCGTTCTTCTGTTGTGTACACAGCAGCTGGCATGGAAACCGTGAGCGCTGCTGCGCACCAGGAGGTTGGAAGTTGTTCAAGAAGCCCTCGTTAGCCTGCATGGTGGTGCATACCTGGGATCCCAGCACCCTGGGAGGCTGAGTCACAGGAATGCAGGTTCCCACCCACCCAGACTGGGTCACTCAGTGAGACCATCTCGAAATACGAAATAAAAGAGGGGCACTTCTTAAAGATTCCTGAAGGGACAGGTTGGTTGTAGAATATAAATTTACTGGTTATGGTTGACTACATTGTTAACAAGTAGTTATTAGTTATCTTTGTTAGGAGCACAGATACTGGTTTTTCCTGGATTGAGATGACTGTTTATAGTAGTTCTTCATGAAACAGCGGCCTGGTGACCAACAGCTATGTGGGGAAAGTGCCCCTTGAGGAAGGGGGTCTGTGTGAAAACTCACACACACACTTGATGTGTATGAAGGAATTTTAAAGCTCAGCTGGGAATAGTATGAAGTGTAATAATTAACAGAATATTCTAGAATACAAATAGAGACAAATTGCTTTTTTGGAGAAGTTTGAAAATCTGCTCAAGTCCTGGCTTCATCTGTTTATTTGCAGTGTAGCCGTGTATCTGTGGTTCACCTACTTAGGCATTTGTGGGACCCTTCCCCACAGTCGCTGGTGAAGGGATCAGAGGGACGTTGTGTTACATTGCATTTTGAATGGGGCATGGAGGGACTGGGGAGCTGCTGTGCAGCGATTCTTTTTCTTTTCCAGTGGAATCAGGCGTTTGTGTAGGACAGTGAGGTTTCCAGCGATACTCAGTGTCAGCAGAGAGGGTGCCGGCCGCCACAGGCCGAGTGCCAGGCTTTGTGTGTGTGGAAGTCAGCGGGCTTCACGCAGGTGGAGCCGCTGCCTGCCTCTGCACGCATTTCCACTTAATCAAGTTAGCAGAACGAGAAGTAATTTGCAAACGCTTATCAGAGTGGGTAACTTGAGCTACTTTCCTATGGTCAACAGCCAACATGAGCTCAGGGAGAGGGCTTGCTGTTGGTGACAGTCCCAGGGGATGGGGCCGGCATGCTGTGTACCGAACCCCTCTGTAAGCAGTGACAGGAAGAAATAGCACCAGCTACACATTATTGGAGAATGTGTTTATGGTCCTTCAAATGAGAGTGTGGGTAATAATTGTGTTACACAAAACTTTTACTGCTCCATTTGATCCTTTTTTTTTTTTTTTTGAGGTATGTGGGATTGAACTTGGTGGCATGGCCCTTTAGTAATTTCTGATTTTTAGTTTGTAACAGATCTTGCAAAGTTGTTCAGGTGGGACTCGAACTTGCAATCCTGCCCCAACCTCCCACAATGCTAGGACTGCTGGCACGCACGCCTCACTCAGCTAAGCTGTTTTATTTTTTAATTTTTGGTACCAGGGATTGAACTCAGGACCTTACACTTGCCAGGCAGGTGCTAATGCTGCTGAACTATTTCCTCAGCAGCTATGTTTTTTGTTTTTTTAAGTTTTTTATTTTATTTTATTTATTTGTTTCTTTATTTACTTATTTTATGGCTGGCTCAGCCTGCCCTGGTGGTGGGGCTGGCGCAGCATGTGGTGCAGGGGATCAAACTGCAGTCCCTGCAGTTGCCTGAGCTTTCATAAGCAGGCGTTTTAGACCACTGAACCATCTCGCCGGCCCTCAGGCTCCACTTTGAATCAACAAATCCGTCACCTGTCTTTGACACCATTAAATGTAAATAAAGAAAGCCATAAGTAAATAAAGAAACAAACAAACAAATAAATAAAGTAAAATTAAAAAAATTAAAAAACAGAAATAAACAAACAAAAAAAACCAAAGTGGAGCCTGGGCCTGGGAATTTTATTCTTCTCTAGTCATGATTTTTAAAAGTTGAACATTTTCATATTAGTATAAAGATATTGGTAACCTTTTTTTTTTTAAAGGAGAATTTATTAGATAAAGGGAATGGGGAATAAAAATAGGAATGAGAAATAAAAATAGCTCCTAAGAGACAGGTGGTGTCCCAAATGGGTTGCCCTTTTTTTGATTCTGGGGCTCGAACTTAGGATCTTGCACTTGCCAGGCAGGCACTCACACCACTGAGCTATCCACGAAGCCCATGAGACTCTCGTCTGTAAGCCTTCCTGTGTGTTTCTGTCTCTAGACCTTGTCCCATGGTCAGGTAGAGCAGATTCTTATTAGAGGGCTCTGCGCCCCAGGAGGGCACACGTAGCTACCTGTCCTCTGTGGCTTCTTTCGTCTGGGACCCCTGGGGAGTGAAGTCCTAACTGTGTGTACTGAGAATGCGGTTCTGTAATTATGAAGAAAACGAGGGTTGTAGGATGCTCCCGGGCACCGTACCAGGCCGTCCATGTTTACTGGCTTATTGGGTTTCAGGAAATTTACGATTGCATTTGACTTTGCGGTTGATAGAAAGTTTTATGAAAAAAATAAAAGGGAGCAGAAATCTTTGAGATGAAGGCAGAGTGTTCTGCTGTGTGATGTGTACATCTGAAGGGTGGTCATGTTGGTTTCTGTTTAGACTTGAGCTTGGTTGGCCTTCAGAGAGCCGGCATGGCGGGGACATGCTGCGAGCCAGCCCCCGCTTCCTCTCCTGCCATCTAGGTGTTGGCCCAAAGCTTGCGCATCTGTTCATTTTTTAAAAAAAAACTTATGTAATTAGTACAGAGTTTACAGGGTCTCACTACACAGACTGGACTCGTAGAGATCCTCCTGTTTTCAGCCTCCCAAGCACTGGGATTACGGGCATGTGTGTGCCACCATGCCCAGTCTCAGTCTTTTCTCAGTGCATCTTAGGGTGGGGTGGGGAACAGCACCCTGGGGATTGAACCCCGGTCCCTGCTGTCTGCCTAAGCAGGTGGTTTAGCTCGCTCAGCTATCTGGCCAGCCCCAGCTGCTCATCTTAATAATGTAATTCAGTGACCTTGAGGTTAGATATTTGAGGACCCAAGGAAAGCTCTTACATTGCTTCGTCTTTTTTCTTTACATGAAAGATAAAATGTTGATTTCTATTACTAGTATGGCTTGACTTGTTCACGACGTCCCTTTTCCCTGTTGTAGTTCCACTGCTTGCCGTGGGCCAGGGGCTTCGCGCTCTGCGCCTGTCCTGGCTTTGCTGACCCACCCAAACCTTGCACTCTGCCTTGCCTAGGCCGTTGCTGGGTAACCTGACCTCATCCTATTTTTCCTTCATGGTCCCGTAATAATTTTTCTCCTGACTTCCTGGAATTGGATTGAACTATTTTCATGCATGCTTTTTGTGGTGTCAGTTCCCCCCCCCACACACACACACAGTACTGAGGAGGGAATCCAGGACTTTTGCTCTGAGCTGCAGTTACATCTCAGCTCTTTCTTGCTTTTTTTTTTTTTTGTCTTTTTGAGACAGGGTCTCACTATGCAGTTCAGGCTGGCCTTGAGCTCTCTTTTGTAACCCAGGCTGATCTCGAACTCGCACTGATCCTCCTGCCTCAGCCTCCCAAGTGCTGGGATTACAGGCGTGTGCCATCGCGTCCGGCTCCTTTCTTGCTTTTGTATTTGGAATCAGAATCGCGCTTATTTGCCCAGGCTGGACTTGCCTCTTCCTGCCTCAGCTTCCTGGAGTGCTGGGATTATAGGCGTGGCCCTCCACACCCAGCTTTTTGCACAGCTAATAATGCCTTCTACTTTCAAGGCCCAGGGCTCACTTTTCTAGAGCGGAGCCTGCAACCTGCTCTTCTCGGTATCCCACTGGAATTCCGGCAGGGAGAGTCCTGGCTGTCTCCCTCTTTGGGCGCTGAGCTGCTGCTGGCCAGGGCCCTGCCTTCCCCAGCCAAGTCCAATTAGACAAAGTTCTCCAGCCAGGACCTTGTCTCTTAAGCAAATGAGGAAAAAGCTTTTAAAATCAGCTGTCAAAATCTGTTTTACTCAGGCGGCTTTGATCAGACGGATTCCCAGCCCACAATTTGTATGGATTCTTTTGTGGATCTAGTTTGTGTTGCCCCCAAACTGAGGGGCCTGAACCCAGGCTTCGGCATGGAGCCGCATCCTGAACCTCCTCTGCTTGGTTTTTAGCTCGAGACAGGGTCTTGCTAAATCGCTCAGTTGCCCAAGCTGGTGTTGAATTTGAGACCCTCATGCCTCAGCCTCTGAGAAGGCAAGGCTTACAAGTGTTTGAATGAGCTTGAATGGCTAAGGGTGAGCTGTCGCTCTGTGGTGGACAGTGAGGCCGTCTTCCGTGTCCTCCTCCTCCGCTGGCCGCTGGGCTTCCCAGCTGAGCATGGTCGGTGGTCTTTGCCTGCTCTGTCTGGGGAAGCTGTATTCTGAGGTGTCCAGTCCTGCTGCTGAGAACATGTCCTCAGTGGCCTTGAGTGGAACTCACAGGGGCTAGGCAGGGCGCCCAGGAGTGGCCAAGGCTGAGCCTGGCCCAGGCCCATTGGCACCCCTGGCTGTGGTCTTCATGCCAGGCTCAAGCGTGTTGACTCCTCACCCTGCCCTCAGCCAAGAAGGTGCTACCCTGTGGAGCAGGCCCTGGATACGGGCAGAGTGATGTCTACCCAATGAGGCCAGAGCCCAGGGCTACGGGCTCTGCGTGTTGCACCCCAAGGCGCAGACGTGTGTTGCTTTATAAGGTCTCAGTTTGTCCACACCACGCCTACTCCTGCTTGTTCCCTGTGGAGGACAGTCCCCTAGCTCCAGCCCCGGGGCAGCTGCTCCTGGGGGAGCCGGGCTCCTGTCTTTCTGAGTGTGGATCTGTTTTTTTGTTGTTTTTGTGGTACAGGGGATCGAAGTCAGGACCTTGCGCTTGCCAGGCAAGCACTTATTCAACTGAGCTCTCTCCCCAGCCCTCTGAGTGCAGATCTGGTCTCAAATGAGCCACCACATCATCAGCTAAGCTCATCACTCTGCAAGCTGCATGCGGTGGTAGGGGTTCAGAATTGGCAAGAGGCCAGCCACCAGCTCTGCATGTGGGGCATGGACCACCGCAGCCATTGCTGAGCTCAGCTAACAGGACTCAGCTCCAAGGGAGGCAGGGAGCCCGGATGCCCCCAGGCCTGCGGTGTGGAGTCAACTTACTCCTGGCGTGTGGGTGAAGGAGCCCGCAAAGGCCCTCTGTGCTGGGCAACTCTCAGCAGGGGTCTCCCGCTCTGTACCCAGAACTCCAGGGGCTTCCCTGCGGAGCCCGTGTGGAGCTAGAGCCACACAGTGGCCAGAGGGGCTTCCTGAGGGCAGCCAGAGCCTGGCTGGGGGGGCCTCCAGGGACAGGACGGCAGCACCACAGTCGGCCTCTGCGGGCTGCTGTCCTCCTGCAGGGACAGACGGGCTTGGCACTGCAGAGATAGGAGCTGTAACTGACATGGGGTGGCCAGTGTCCCCTGAACCCACAGGGCTGGGTTAATTGGCTTCCTGTTCCTGTGACAAAATATCCTAGAGTCAGACTGCCGACAGAAGTCATTTTGGCTCAGGACCTCACAGACTGCCGCCGGTGGCTGCTTGCCTCTCTCTGCTTGCTCTTGCAGTACTGGCCCTGGGCACTGGGCTACTTCCTCGGGCTTCTGAAAATAGGCATACTGGTTTGCTCTTGAGACAGGGTCCTTCTGAGTTGCTCAGTTAACCCAGGTTGGGCTTAAACATGTGACCTTCCTGCCTCAGCCTCCGCAGGGATGACAGGCTTGTACCGCTGAGCCTGGTGTAGCCCTATATCTTGCTGCTGCCTGTGGGAAACGTTGCAGCTAGAGGAGGCATCTGGGAAGTGGCCCCCAGGACAGTGGTACATTTGGAATGTTTTCCTAACATTGACTTTGCATTCTCTGAGTTCAAAAGTGTGCAGCATTGCTGCGCCTGGGTGAATCTTTAACAGAGCAGCCTCCTGGGCAGTAACGGGCAGCTTGCATTTCAACCGGGCTGCTCCAATGCTAAGCTCCCACAGGAGAGTGGGTGCCCCGCGGCCCTTCGGGAAGCGCTGTTGCTGAGATGGGGCAGTGTTGTTCAAGCGCTTTGGCATGGCTGTCGGCATGCAGGTGAGCTTTCACTTGCTCCTAGCATGTGAAAGCTGTATAGAACGGGAGGTGAGATTCAGGACCCTGAGCTGCCTCCCAGGCCTTGTTTCATTTTACATCTCGGGACAGGGTCTCACTGTGTTACCAGGCTAGCCTGGGGCTTGAGGCCTTCCTGCCTCGGTCTCCAGGAGTGCTGGGATTATAGGCATGGGCCTTCATCCCCACCCATGGTGATGTATGATTTCAAAGATTTTTTTTTTAAGATTTGCCGGGTCCCCTCTTTCTGTTGGAGCTGCACAGGATGTGTCCTGGCTGTGCGTTGGGAGCTGGGGTTCCCTCAGGAGTGGTTGGGCTCTGCAGTAGCCAAGTGTGGGTATCAGATACAACCGTGAGCAAGCCCGAAGATCCGCAGGGCATGTGTCTGGGAGGGACCCACGCGGAACCTACAGAGGTGGGTGTGCTCTGTCAGGAGTTGGCCTGCGCAGGAGCTTGGGAAGTTGGAAAAGGATGTGGCATTTGTCCCCCAAATATCCAAGAGGCTGGCCTGCCCGTCCCTGGGCCCTCGTGTCCAGAGGGTTGGCTGGCGTCCTCCTGACCCCATGCACACGCCCTGATGTGCCACAGGACGGAAGTGCTGGCCCTACTTCAGCCGTGGGACTGTGCGAGTCGCTCACACACGGGCACCTGTGTTGGTGCCAGCTGTGCCCGTGTGGTTCCCTGTGCACACCGGCAGCCATGCTCCACGTCCTCAGCTGTGCCCGGTGTGACTTGTTCCTCCCTGGCAGCTACATTCCGCCCCCTTAGGAAATGCCTCTCTGCCTCCCTGAGAGAGGAGAGTGTGCCAGAAACCACTGGCCTGAGAGGGGTCTACAGTGTGCACTCCAGCGAGGCCGGGAAAGCCAGGGTCAGTGCTGAGCTGTGTGGCACACTGATCCGCAGAGGTTCCTGAGGCAGCCGTGGAAGCAGCAGCTTCTCCTGGGCATGCTGCCCTGCGCGTGCAGCTGTGACGATTCGGTTGTGATTTGGGGGAGGTGGGGTGGTTTCACACAGACTGAGGCCTGAGTCCAGCTGCCTGGAGGAGGTAAAGACGGCTGTCATGGCTCCGCCAGCTACTCGGTGCCCCATGCTGCCAGCTCCTAAGGAGTGCTTGTCAGGCACAGTTTATTATCGAGGTGTGAAGAGAAGTCCAGGGACGTTCCTGCTGCTGGGAGGTCACTGACTCCAGAATGGAAAGCTATCCGTGGTCCTGCCACTGTTTCTTCACACCCCAAATTTGTCCGGTTGTGTCTCATACTCCTTGTATTCCAGCCCAAATCCCCCTGTCCTACCTTGTGGGAGGGGGAGGTGACTGGCTGGACGAGGTCCTGGGTGGAGCCTTTGGGGCTTAGCGGGGAGGGAGAGAGGGGTGCAGGGTGGCCCTGTCTCCCCAGGTGATGCCCAAGTGTGTCAAGGTGCAGCTCCAGCGCCTCACAGGAGGCTGTACATCTGAGTCTCCAGAGTCAGGAGCTAAAGGAACCTCTGTTCCTCCAAAATCACCCAGGCAAAGTACAGACAGGGACCCAGGCAAGCGGCTCAGAGAGGGGTCCTTGGCTGTGCTAAGAAGATTCTGCTTGTCGTGCTGAGGGGCCTCCTCGGCCCTGTGGGTGCTTCCAGAGCAGAGATATGCAGTCATCAGCCGATGCCCCGACAGTCACCAGGGGATGGGGCGGAGGCCAAGACAGGGAAGACCAGCCAGAGCCCCCAGAGGAACTGGCCCCTGAGGGGGCCCCTTGGCAGCTGGGCGGCGTATGGTAGAGCTGTTCTCTGAGCTGGGGCTGGAGAGTGGGCAGAGGAGGGCGGGGCAGTGTTGGGGCAGGGGTGTGGCCCAGGGCAGTGGCTGTGGGCAGTGCTGGCAGAGGCTGACAGGAGAGGGTTCTCTGATGGGCCCGCTGCCTCCCTGCAGCGTGAAGGTCGGTGAGCATAGGGTGCGGATGTCCCAGGTGACTGGCTGCCGGGAAGCTGTAGAAGGATCGGCCCTGGGCAGCGTCAACGCAGCCACCCTCCCTCCTTTCCACTCCGGGTGGAGCTGGAGCCCAGGCTCTGTAGCGTCCTGTAGGGTTTCTCTAGTGGCTCCACACTGACCAGGCATCCAGGCCCGGGAGCGCCGACCCATGTCCTCAGCCTACCTGATGCACTCGTTTGCACCTTAGGGGAAGCCCTGGAAGGTCTGGGGCTCGCTGCACCCTCCCTGAAGCAGGGAGGGAAGGGCTGGAAAGGGAAGCTGGAACATCTGAGTCGGAACCGTGGCCCAGGGGGCCTCTGCCTCCTGCCCCAACAAGGTGCCGCCACTCGGCGTGCTTTGCTCGTAGGCATGCGCAGATTGTCACCACCAACAGCCCACCCCGCCCCGGGGAAGGGCGTGGCTGGCAGCTCCCAAGTGCCCACCCTGCCTCGTCCTCTGGATTTCGTGACCATCTTGTGGCTCTGCACGTGGGCATTTCTTTCTCTGCTTCCTGAGAGTGGGCATCCATGGGTCTGCTCAGCCTCTGCCTGGAGGCCCTGATGGCGCAGGATGTGGGGCTCGACAGAGGTGAGGACAGCACTGTCCCCAGGGCCACCAGCAGTAAGCCCGCAGGGGCCTGAGACCAGGTCCCACTCTGTCCCGGGCATAATTCGTTCACCAAGCCCAAAGGGTGGTATTTCAGTGCTGCCTGGCAGCTCCACAGTGGGCAAGCCGCAGCTCTTCTGCGTCGGCCAGGAGAGCTCCGGTGACTCCTTTCCTGGGTCTGGGAGCCCACGCCAGGCCTCGGTGTCCCACGGCGCCCATCCACCAGTGCCTGGCCTACCCATCTACTACTGTCTAGGTGTGGATTTGTGGACTCGAGCGGCCCGAGGTCTGTTCATGTGAAAGAACGCTGCGTGGAGCGCGCAGTGGGCCTTGTCGCAGGACTCCTGGCCGGAAGGGGCCGTGTCCACCGCCCTTCGTGTGGCTGCGCCATGTAGTCGCCAGACAGCGGCAGCTGCCCGAATCCGAGCGCCCGGTGATGATTCATCTGGGACACGGAGCTGAGCACAGTGCCTTTCCCAGCACTGACCTCAAGATGAAAGCTATTCTGGCGAAAGATTGTCAGGGCCATATGCTTGGCTGTTTCCCTCCAGGATTATTTGTCAGGGGAAGAAAAAGTCTTCCTGAATTATTGATCAAAAGACCGGTTTCCCGAGATGAGCGTAATTATCATGCATCTCAAACATCTACGAATAAAAATTTAAAAAAAGAAATACGAGGCTTGAATTTAACCCCTATGTTGTAAAAAGAAAAAGAAAGACACGAGATCGTTATCTTGTGTGAAATAACGCTTTGGTTGAAAAACCAAACCAAAAAGAAGGCCATTTTTAAGCAGCACAATTGCCCTCACTCTGTCAGTCATCCTCCATCTTAAGGTCATCCCTAATTTACAGCTGTGGTGTGCGGGATCGGCTCTGTGCCACTGTGCCCTCCTCTCCTGCCCTGTGGAAGAGGCCTGCATATAAAGCGACCCATCTCTGCTGACAAGGGCCCACTCCAGTACGCACTCACCTGATTCAATAAATCTCTAAAATGAGCACAAGCATCAGCTGGGTGGTGCTCACCAGTGGCATTCACCAGGTTTTTGATCACACCTTGTAAAGACTCCCCCCTCCCCCCAGGGCAGAGGACTCCAGAGCTGATGGGGAAAGCAGCAAGGACCAGAAGGGAGAAATGTACTTGGTGTGGGGAGTGGGGGAGGCTTTCGAGGGGATTTGTAGAAATGCGTCTTCTGCTATAATGAAATTTAAAAATGCAAATATCCACTGTATATTTTTACCATGCTTTGTAGCAGCAGCAGGCAAATGTTAAATCTCTACTAAAGCACGGTTGAGAGTAACAAGATCACCAGCTCAGGGAAGCCCTGGGCGCAGAGGCGCAGGACACAGTTGGACCGGAACACTGCGGGCTGGGCCAGCATGCGCCCGGAGCTGGAGCTTGCGTTTGATGTCTGTGGGTTCCGGCTGACAGATTCCTCGTGCTGTGCCTGTTTTGAAGGTTGGATTCTTCTTAACTCTTCCCTGTGTGTGCTCGAAGAGGTACACTGCGTGACTACACTATGCATTATATGTGATAAGATGCAGATCCGTTATGCAAAGCGAGGCGTATTTAGGCCCAGAGACCTGCGCGTGTTTAAACACCTGATGCGATCAATGCAGGAATGATATGAGGATCTCTGTAAGGGAAAAGCCGCAACCCCCAACCTGCTGGACGTCTGCTCACCTGCATTTTCTAAATTCAAAGAACGAATTCTAGGAGGAACTGAGGTTGAGGGCAGGAGACATTTATTGAGAGGTGTCGCTTCCAAGAGGCAGGCAGGAGGGGCCCCAAGGGGGTTGCTGAGGACCCGACTTCGCAGAGGACATTCTGTAGCGCTCAGCCACGAGGGTGCAACACGGGGTACAGCTCTGCTCCACCAACCAGACTGCGTACAGTCGCCTGGGTAATGCTCATTGGGCGGGGAAGCAGGTCACAAGGCGTGTGTATGTAGAACAAGGGACGGCTCCGAAGAGATGCCGAGAGTGCTGGCCGCCCACCCACGTGCCCAAGGTCTTTCCAGACTTCATTAGGCCAGGCGTGACCACTTCTCTCAGGCCTGCTCTTTCGGGACTTCTCTGGAGGCCTGGCCTCTAACAGGTGCACGTCAGGCTGCGGTGCTGATGCAGTGCTGCCTGAGCCTTGTGCGGCCTCCACCCGACTCAGCTGTGTGCAGCGTAGTGATTGTGACATTGGAGCACGCTCGCACGCCTTCTCTCTGGCTGCGTCCCCGTGACCGGGGCTCTGTGCACAGGCCCCCCGAGTCCCTGGCTCCTCCATGCAGAGTGCGTGGCACGGATCCATGTTGTGCTGCTCCCAGGGTCTCCTCCTGTTCTGGACTCTGCTTACCACCCCATCCCTCTCCGAAGCTGACGGTGCTGCATGGTCGGCCGTGCTGTCAGTGCCAGGGAAACCCCGTGCACGCTGACGTCATCACGCGGTCTTCCTCTGGGCTGGCGCTCACAGTGGAGCGCCGTGGCCTGAAGTCGCTGGTGCTCATGCTTTAAGAAGCTGTCCGGCTCTTTTCTAAAACCATCAGCATCCCATGTTCCCTCACAGTGGGCAGGGCTTGGCCCGGCGGGCCAGTCAGTCTGTGACTAGGCCATCCTGCTGCACCCGAGCCCATGGGACTCTAAGGCCAGAGCTGGGAGGGGCTGGCTTCCTCCATTCCCTGGCTGGCGAGCAGGGGAGGTGGCCTCTCGGCCCAGCAGCGTCCTGGACAGACCAGGTCTTCCTTTCTAGCGCCTGGGGTTGGCAAACTGAGTGAGCTCGGCTGAACTACACTTCCTCAGCTCCCGATTCAGTAATCTGTCTGCCTTTGAGACAGGGTTTCACTGTGCAGTTGAGGCTGGCCTTGAGTCCACTACAGAGCCCAGGCTGGCTTTGAGCGCACGGCGGTCCTCCTGCCCCAGCCTCTGAGTGTTGGGATCATGGGTCAGAGGCATGGGCTGGGCACAGCACTCATGGAGGGGAGGGATTAGAGACTAGGGCAGGGTCACTCTGAGCTGCAGCCTTCTGATGCTAGTGACTGAGTCTCCCCAGAGCCCCAAAGAGGGAGGTTGAGGGAGAGGACGGCCATGCTGTGGGGCAGGCACAGGGGAGCTCCCAGGGCCGGGCAGGGAAGGGCTAATGGAGATGAGCGCCTGCAGTCCCGGCTGGCACTCTGGGAGGCTGAGGCAGGCCAGTGGCAGGGCCAAGCCCAGCCCGAGCAAGTTAGTGTCTTAGTGGAGCCCTGTCTCAGAATAATGAGTGAAAGAGGGGGTACATATATCTGGGTACATACCCAGGAAGGTCCTGGGTTCAGTCCCTGGTCCCCCTGCCAAAATGCCTCATCCCTTCCCAGGCCCCGCCTTTGGGTGTGAGGTTATTTGGGCAAAGTGTGAGGGTTGCGTCCCCCCCCCATTGCTGCGGGTGGGCTGCATGGGCTGTGTGTGGTCCAGGCAGCGCTGCCTGGGCCTCCGCCTCGGGGGGCTCTGGCCTCCACCTCAGGGGGCTGCGGCCTGTGCCTCGGGGGGCTCCGGCCTCGCCCTGCTCCCTGTGGCCACCATTGCCCCTGTGCTCATCTGCTTTCCCCAGCCCTCAGGTGCCAGCTGTGCAGCTCTGTGACAGAAGCCGGGAGCCAGGCCCCCAGGACCTGGGAGAGGGTGTGGCCGCAGCAGAGCCCCGGGAGTCACTTGGCGCAGGTCTGGTGCAGGTCTCTGGGAGAGGCAGGTTGAAGCAGGTGGTGAGGGCCCGGCCTGCAGTCAGAGCTCCTTGTCGAGGGACAGTGTGGGGGGCAGTCAGGTGCAGAGGAAGGGCCCAGAGACCTAGACATCCTGGCTGTGTCAATTGCTAAGATCCTGAGGCTGCTTACTGTCGCTGGCTGGGCATGGTGGTGCACACCTGTCATCCCAGCACTGGGGAGGCTGTGGCAGGAGGACTCCATGCCCAAGCCCAGCATGGGCACCTTCATGACCCATGCTTCTGTTGCGTGACTGTACAGGCAGGAAGCCACTCTTGGGGCTCCACACTGAGGATCCAACCCCGCCCCCCCAGGGTCCCGCCTCCCAGCACTGCCACGGGGCACCCGAGGCTTCCTCTTCAGGCAGCTTGTAGAGGACGGTTGTCCCTCAGACCACAGCATCGGCCACAAAACCAATGTCCAGGTGAGCTGCAACTGGCTATCAGGCTGTGTGAGTTGCCACCATCCGGCGTTGGTGACCAACCCAGTGCCTGGGGACAGTGTGTCGAGAACGGGGGCCATAGCTCCTGAGGGTGGCCCTGTCCTTGGCAACACAGGACGGAGACTGGTGGGAAGAGAGGGAAGCGGGTGAGCCACTGACAGGGTGGGGATGTGGACACCAAGGCAGGGATCGGGGCCAGGGATGGAGAAGCCCAGAGGGGCAGGGGAGCCAGGGGGGAGCCAGTTGCAAAGCGACTGAACCTTTACTCTTACAACCTGGGAGCGAATCCTCTGTCAGAGGGGAAGGTGCAGACAGGAGCTGGTCGACCCTGCCCCTGCTGCCCTGCAGCTGAGGTCTGCTGCGTGTCCTGCTCCGGCTCTATCCCTGGCCTCCTTTACTTAGAAAGGGAAAGGATCATAGTAGACCCCGGTGACTCTTCCATTGTTCAGAAGGGATGGAAACGTTCCGGCTCCTCCCACCTCCCTGAGGTTGGCATTTGCCCTTTGGTGTGAAATGAGACCTGCGGGCTGTACAGGCCAAAAGCAGAAAGCACTGGAGCGCATGGATTCAGGTTTTCAGATCGGGGAGCCCCTCTGTGAGAGCCACGTGCACATTTCTGACTAAGGGTGTGGTGGCACTGGCCTGTGATCCCAGCGATCAGGCTGAGGTAGGCAGAGGCAAGATTGCTGGTTCAACCACTCAACTGCTTATCAAGATCTGTCTCAAAATTAAAATAAATAAATAAAATTATATATAGGGCTGGGGGCATAGCTCAGTGTAAGGCCCTTGGTTCCAGCCCTGGCATCAAAACAAGTAAACAAAAACCAAATATTTCAAATTCCACGAAGCTTACAAACCCAGGGTGCTTTGTCTCACAGGCACATCAGACAGGGACCGGCATGCTGGCCTGATGTGTCCTCCCAGGGTGGCCTGTGTGTGCTACTCGGAGCAAGAGAAGAGGGGTGCTGGCAGCCAGGGCTTTCCACCCCGCCCCACCCCGCCCTGTCCCGTCCTGTCCCATCCCCTCCGGGCCTGCAGACCTGTCCTGCCCCCTCCAGGACAGCGCCTCTACCCTTCACCTCCGGATCTCAGCTTCTGCTCTGTGGCCTTTCCAAAGCTTCCGACTTCTCTCAGATGAGGAGCGCAGTTGCCTCTGGCTGTTCGCAGGCATTTTCTTCCTCCCTTGACTTCGAGCACCGTGACTGGCATCCAAGACTGGGGGCCACCTTCTTGTGCATTCTCCGTGGGACTTTCTGTTTTTAAATTTTGACTAGGATTATCCCGACCTGCTGTATGTGGGCGCAGGAGGTCCCAGGTCTGCTGGGAGGCATCTCTAACATGCAGAGCTGGGGTCACAGGCCGCGTTCCTGCGGCTGCCCCTTCCTCTCTCCTTGTAGGTCAGTGGGAGGCGCTGGCACTGGCAGTGGCTGAGACTCACGTGCGCTGGGGGCCGGCCATGGCCAGGGCTGCACTTCCTGGATCTGTGGATTTGTGTCCTCTGCCGGCCAAGGCAGGCGGTTTTCTGCCACGGAGCATGCTCCCGGTGTGTGTGTTCAGTTCCAGGCGCAGCACTGTCGCGTGCTAGCTCCTGTGCATCCCCGCTCACCCCTTCATTCTCCTCTCCGCCCTCCCGAGCCCCTTCACGTGTCAGATAGACTGGGCTCCCGATAGATGACGTTTCCTGTTATCTGTCATCTGTTTTGCACTTTGTGAGTTCAGTTCTCCCTTTAGAAAAGTCAGCAGCGTTAGAGCTTGTGCCTCAGGTCGGTTTAACAGTCCACTCTCCACGTGGGCGACTCAGGTTTATCCTGAGCTCCGTCTGTTGTGTGTCATTGCCACGTTTTCTTTGTCCATTTGTCCTTGATTGGTGCAGGGGCTGCTCCCCAGGCTTATCTGTTGGAAGTCGCACTGAGGCACACACGCATGGGTCACGGTGACGCAGTGGTGTCTTTCACTCTCTCGAGGACATACCTAGAAGGGGAACCGCTGGGCGGGATGGAGCTTCTCACTGACCTCCGCCCAGCTGGTACTGGTTTGTGCTGTAGAGGGCTCCCTTCCCCGCAAAGCTTCTGCTCCTGCACCCTTTCTCTCCTGCAATTACCCCCACATGGACCCTCATCTTCCGAGTCTGTCTGGAGGCCTGGGCCTGTGCCCGTGGGCATCTTCGCTCTTCGTGCTGTTTAGGTCAGGTGATCTTCCTGTATTCAGGCTCAGCATGGCTACTGGGAGGCCATCCTGTGAGCCCGCATTCCCCTTGCATCTGCTCCATCTTTCTCTTTGAGTCCCGTTGCTGGGTTTCTCCGACAGCCTGCTCTGTGCAGGTCCTGGCCTCTCCTGGCCTCGCCTGGGCTCTCCTGGCCTCTCCTGGCCTCTCCTGGCCTCTCCTGGCCTCACCTGGCCTCACCTGGCCTCACCTGGCCTCACCAGGCCTCACCTGGCCTCTCCTGGCCTCTCCTGGCCTCTCCTGGTCTCGCCTGGCCTCACCTGGCCTCTCCTGGCCTCTCCTGGCCTCTCCTGGCCTCCCCTGGCCTCCCCTGGCCTCTCCTGGCCTCTCTTAGCCTCGCCTGGCCTCACCTGGCCTCTTCTGGCCTCTCCTGGCCTTTCCTGGCCTCGCCTGGCCTCGCCTGGTCTCGCCTGGTCTCACCTGGCCTCTCCTGGCCTCTTCTGGCCTCTTCTGGCCTCTCCTGGTCTCTCCTGGCCTCTCCTGGCCTGAGGCTGCACCGAGTCCAGGGCTGAAGGAAAGGTGTCAAACCAAGTGCCAGCGGGTGGTGCTTCGAACTGTCCCTTACCACGCTCTCAGCTTCCCTACAGCTGTTCTCCAGGGAGGGGATCAAACACCTGTTACAGGAGAATGTGCCGTGGTGAGAGACATCGCCACGAGTCCCTGCACAGCCGCGCGGCCTCCAGCGCGCTGCTGTGCCGTCCCTGCCGCTTTCCGCAGCCGCTCTGGAGTCCTGTGAACGCCTGACGGAGTGCAGTGAATCTTGCTGCCGGGTGTCACCGACAGAAAGAGCCTCGTGCAAGCTCCGGGCTGTGTCTTCTACACCCTCACCCACTGCGCCGGGCACTGTGTGGCATCCAGCTCTTTGCCCAAGTCACAGTGGCCCTAAAAAGAGCACATTTTGAGTGGGCTGAGCTCATCGGGACAGCTGGGACAGCTGGGACAGCTGCAGAAAGCGGCAGGGTCGTGGGGCACGTGTGTTGGGAGCAAGGGTGGGATTTGCCGGGGCTCGTGGCAGCAGTGTCCTGCTGTGGTTCCCTTTGTCCCTGTGGTATATCTGGGGCCTGCGCACTGCTGCTCGGGGCCTGGCCAGGCCTGAGAGGGTGAGGCTGGGCAGAGATTGGTGCTTTCACCTGAGCTGTTCTCTGCCCCCAGACCCCCAACACACACACATCCAGACAGGGAACCAGCTGCTGTTCAGACAAGAAATGAGCAGGTGAGCCACAGGGGAAGGAGGGGCAGGCAGGAGTGGTTGCAGAGCTAACAAAGCAACTACGGAGGCACATCCCAAGGGCACGGCAAGAGGGAAATGGAAAGCTATAGTACCAGGAAAAAGATCAGCGGTTGCCAGGGCCGGGAGGAGGGGAAGGGTGAGTGCTCGGAGCAGGAGGGGTGTTGGGGCTGGGAGGTGGTCCTGCCCAACCCTGTGATGTGGGCTTCTGGTCCGAGCATCTATTCACTCCAGGGGCACAGGCCAGGATGGCAGCTGGGTCAGCTCTGCAGCCCACAGGACAGTGAGGCCTCAGGCGGAGTCCTGCAGGGAGTCCCGCTGGGCATGGCAGGGGTGGGGCTACCTGGAAGTTCTGTGCCGAGTGATCCTATTGTGACCCAAAAACTGCTTTATAAAAAGCCTGGTATACTATAGACTAAAGTGGGTGCTGGGACCAAGGAGGGCATTCAGGGTAGGGCTGCTGGAGGGCGGGGAGGGCTGCTGGTGATTCGCTGAAAACTCCAGAGGGAGGAAATCGCCACAGAGAGCGCCACGTGTTGTGCTCACGCCACGAGCACACCCCGATTTGCTCCCTAGTGCTTGGAGGGCTCTAAATTGGCACTGAATGGCCTGTCCCTGCCAGCACATCGGCCACTGTGCAGAGGGTCCTGGAGGGGCAGAAGCAACCTGCGTGGCATCCTCCAGACCCAGACTAACCCTGGGCGGGTCCACAGGGCAGGGCGGCCTGGGTAACCTGAGAGGGGCTGTGTTTCCCGGCTGCCTGCTGCTGCGTGGGCGCAGAGATTAGGACAGCGGGCAGCTAGGAGGGACACAGGCTTGCCGTGCTCTTGGAAGGCCGCTGGCTGGACGGCGCAGCCATCACGTTCCTGATGTCACAGCTCTGCTGTTTATGCTGCTGGCTTCCGTAAAACAGTGATGTGGACAGGAAGACTTTCCGTCCACCGGCTTTGAGCTGTGGCCTAAAAATAGTGCTGCCGTCTCTGGCGCAGTGGACAAGGCCACCGAGTGACCGTACATGGCGAGGGCCGGCCCCCTGCCACCTTCCACCTGCTGCTGCAGCCGGCTAATCTCGGGATCGGATTTACCCTCTTGCTTACTCGCCTGCTGTCATGGCGCGTGGGCGTCGCTGCGAATGCAGGGCTTCTAAATTTATGCACCGCTTGGCTGGGGGAACGCGCCGCACCCAGGTCACGCTGCGTGCTCAGCAGTTAGGAGCGAAGCTGAGTCTGGCAGCCTGCAGGCGGCTGTGTCCTGTGGCCTCACAGTGGCCGTGAGCGCAGCCACCGAGCCACCCTGCGACGCTCCAGGCACGGCTGCTCTGGATGCCTCGGGTTCTTCAGGAAGTGTGTGGCTGTCCCCCTGCTGGCCCTGAGTGGCCGCCTTGCAGTCCCACCCAGGTACCCACTTCCGGGTGGTCACCACCTGGCTTCTCCCAGCAGCCCCAGAAGGGATGGGCATTGTTCTTGTTCCATTTGTGTTTTGGCACACTAGGGCCAGACCCAGGCCTTCACTCTGAGCCACGCCGCCAGCGCCTTTTTGTTCTTGGGTTATGCAAACAGAGTCTCACAAAGGTTGCCCAGGTTGGGCTTAAGTTTGTCATCCTCCTGCCTCAGCCTCCCAATGTATTTTTTTAACTTTTTATCTTGGAATACTATCAGATTTGCAAAAAGATGACAGAAAGAATTCCTAACCATTCTCCCCACCGCCCCACTGTTAACCTGCGCCTTAGATAGGTCTGCGGTTCCCACCCCCATCGCCGGCGCAGCTGCAGCAGGGGACGCCGTCTCTGACCCCTGACGTCACCCTCTGCCCCGCCCCGCCCCGCCCCGCCCCGCCCACTGTGCTTCCCTGGCTCTGTCGTTTGGTACCCCACGTGGCTCAGTCCTTCATCCACTCCCTCCGTCCTTGTGCTCCCAGTCACGCAGCAGGGCCAGCCACCGCCACAACCTCCCAAGCCAACACTTCCTCAAGAGAGGACACCCAGGAAGGACGGGAGGAGAACTGCTCCCAGAAAGGTAGATTGGGCAGCTGGGGGCGGCGGCGCACACCTGTCATCCCAGCCGCTTGCTCGGGAGGCTGAGGCAGGAGGTCACAGTTTCCTGCCCAGCCAGGACAATTTAGCAACTCAGCAAGACCTGCTCTGAGAAGCGAAACAGAAAGAGCCGGGATGTGGTTCCGCGCGATGTAGTTGAGCAGAACGTCCTCCGCTGGGGAGCGAACAGCTTTCCGATCAAGTCCCAATACAGGCGGCAGGTAATTCTCCTTTTCCTGAAAGTGTAGTAATCCAGGTCTGATGTGTTGCAGCTGAGCCTGCGTGGGACCTCACGTCCTGGACGCCGCCGTCCCCTTGCTGCCCTCGGCCCTCCTTGCGCGGAGGACACATCGCACCTACTCAGCACCGTTGGGTTTCTCCGCAGATCCAGGGCTTTGCCCGCCTGTCGTAATGTTTATTCTTCGTGCACCTTGGCAGTGCGTCTTGGCCGCCCCCCTTCGGTGGGGACCGTGCGTCCTCCTCCTTGGCCCCTGCCGCAGCCCTGGGCCCCTCCCTTAGCAGAAGGTCTGCTTTTGAGGCAGGGGACGCAGGACTGCAGCAAACATAGACTCAGGGAGCACTAGCTTGTGGCCAGGACCAGAATGGACACCGGAAGGACGTCTTGGCAGGGGACAGGAAGGACCTGGAGGCATGGAGTGTGCAGGGGAACATTGCTGGGTGAGGTGGTAGGGGCCTGGGTCCTTGTGCATGGGCGGAGCACTTGCTGAAGCAGCCGTGACCGTGGCTGGTGGGAGGACACCACCACAGCGCACCATACACGGGACAGGTCCCACATCAGGGAGGGAGGAGGCCCGGGACTCAGGACCACACCTCCCTGGTAGAGGGAGGGGGCGGCATGCCAGGGTACGGCGTGGCACAGCCACTGCTCCTGAAAACATCTAAAATCATCTCCCCAGGAGCTGAGATTCCAAGACTCCTGAGTGTTCAGGTATTTCAGGAACTGTATTTGAGGATCAGAAGAGCAGGCCAGGTAGCTATTTTCAAATAAGCGAAGGGTGGCTGTGCGTTGAAGCCTGGCATCGGCTTTAAAATCCTGCTTTGCACACCAGCTGGGTGGCGCCACTATAAATACACAGCGATGGGTGGGCTGAGCCTGGGGCCTGGGCAGGAGGTAGGTGACAGCCAGTCTTGCTGGTGTCTACAGGGCCCTCCTCGAAACTAGGGTCCTCAGACATACGGGTCTCCCCCTCACCGTCCCC
>PVKN010004615.1:0-13996 GCA_004027915.1 Capromys pilorides
ACACAAAGATAGCAACTAAAAGAAAGTTTCCATGGTAGTAAAGAATTACTAAGAGTAAAACATAACATAAATACTAGAATTGCAAATGTGTGACCAGAACTTCTAACATTTTGGGGATAGGATATTGCACAAAGTTCTAGTACATCGTGTACATGGACAGTGTCCATGATGCTTACTGGTGGCCAGGTGTCACTTGTGGGACTGAGATACTGCAATTTTTTTGATATCCATCCTGTAGAACCAGGCAGAATCATGACCCACAGGGTGCAGGAGAGTCCATTTGTAGAATATGCTGATGGACATATTCTGCTGCTGTATATAAAAAAATAGTTGAAAGACTGCTTTTGTATACTCCTTTTTCTCCTGTGTTTGTTCGCCTATTTTGTGGGTTCTTTCCATTCTCCTTCATGGAGTTGTGGTCATTTTGATCCTTCTCTGGAATATCTTGTGCTAAACTATGCAGGGTTGCTTTGTCATCATGAAATTCTTTAGTTGTTCTTTGTCCTGGAAGTATTTCACTTCTCCATTGAACTTGAAAGAGAGTTTTGCAGGGTATAGCTGTCTGGGATGGAATTTGTTTTCTTGCAAGACTTGAAGTACTTTGCTCCATGCTCTTCCTGACTTGATGGTTTATAAAGAGAAATCTGCTGTTATTCTAATGGGTTTTCCTTTAAATGTGATCTGTTTGTTTTCTCTAGCAGCTTTTAGTATACTGTTCCTGTGCTGAATTTCTGGGATCTTGATTATTATATGTCTGGGTGTGTTTTTAATTGAGTTGATGTTATTTGGAGTTCTATATGCTTCAGTTTCCTGAATGTCAAATTGTTTCCCCATATTTGGGAAGTTTCCTGCTATTACTTCTGTCCATATTCTTTTTATATCACTTGTACAGACTCTTTCTTTCTCATGGATGCCTATTAGTCTTACATTGTTCATCTTTACATCATCTTGCAGATGTTGTATTTTTTTTCTTGCATCCTAGTTATTATTATGAGATCTTTTCTTACCTCTTCACTAGCTGCAATGGTGTCTTTAAGGTCTGAAGGTCTATTTTCACTTTCATTGAAATGATTTTGCCAGCTTGTGATTCAGGTTTTAAGTTCCTGTATAGCGCTTTGAATCTGCTCCATACGTTCTATTACTTTCCTATATTGCCCATTCAAGGATTTCATCATTTTTCTATTCTATTTTTTATCATTATCTTTAGAAGCACTTAGTACTTCTTTTATTATAGGTATTATTTCTTTTTTTACTTCAGAAATTATTTCTGATCTGATTTCCTCTGTGCCTTTCTGCAGTTGTTTCTTCAGATGATATTATTTCAGAGATTTCAGGTGTGTGATTTCCAATTTCTTCTATGCAGTTATCTCCTGTATTTGTTCTGGGTGGGCTTGGGGCCTAAGAGCGTATTTTGCTCCTTCTCTTTGTCATTTGGTATAGCCCTGCATTCTGACTTTTGATTTAGAGCTTTGGTAGAGTTCTTACCTTAGCACCAGGTCCAGATCTACCAAGTTCAAAATCGTCCAGATGGGTGTGGCTTGGGTCTGGCTTCTGAGCTCCACTTCTTCCTATTGCAGCCCTTGGAGGCAAACCTGCTGTGCCACTCTGGCAAGATGTTCTGCTCCTGGGTCAGCTGGGTGGGTCTTGTCTCTAGTCTCTCTGCAGGGAATTCTGTAGCAGTTTTCCACACTGGGCACACTGGGCCTGGTTGCTGAGTCAAATGAGTTTCCCATGGGCCCAGGGAGGTCTCACACACCCGCAGGGTCTGGGCCTGGTTGCTGGGCCAAATAAGTTTCCCGCAGGCCCAGGGAGGTCTCATGTTCAGGGCCTGCACCTGGTTGCTGGTCAAATGAGTTTCCGGCTGCCCCAGGGAGGTCTTACTCACATGCAGGGCTTAGTTGCTGGTCGAATGAGTTTCCAATGGGCCCAGGAAGGTCTCACACATGCACTGGGCCTGGGCCTGGTTGCTGGGTCGAATCTCTAGTAAGCTTGAAGACATTCTTGGTGACACTTTTTTGTGGCTGTGCCTCTCATATAATTTCTGTTACAGCACCTATTGCAGCAGACAAATTCTTTCTATTGAAGGCTCTTTTCCAGGTTTCCCCCGTCTTCTGGTATTTGTGGATCATGTCTTTGTCATTTTATACCATACCACAAAGCCTGGTATTGGTACATGCAGGGACAAAATTGCAATAAGTCAATAAGAATGCCTCCTTACCTTTCAGTTAAAATCAGTTAAAACCTTTTAATGAGTCACTCCTCCCATTCTTCTCTTCAACACTTCACTCTTGTCCCATCTTTACCACACTAAACATCTCATTCCAAGTCCTCAATTCCAACTCTAAAACCAGGCACCATTAAATAATAAGTTCAACTGATTCGAGAACAGCACCGTTTTACATACCACAGCAAAGGCCTTCCAGGTTGAGATTTTGCTTCGACTGAACTTTAGTCCAGCCTGACATATTGCCTTTTTGTCATTCATAGGAGGTGAGGAAAAGGCTGTTTCACATTTCAAGATGCATAAAAAGTGATTCCAGAGAAAGCAGAAGATGCCAGCTTCAGGCTGAGACCATGAGGACTTCGGCAGTCATCTCAGGGGTGCTGCAGACCTCTGCTGTGATACTGGAGACAGACCTGGCAGGACTGAGCCCCTCATGTGCCCTTGGTTCTCGTGAGGAAGGAGCTGAACCCTCTGAAGCCTTGCTTCCTCCCCAGTGACACAAATGAGGGGTGTGTGGGTAGAGCCAACCAAATCAACTCAAGAATGGATGCCGTGAAGCAGAAGAGGCCTTTCCTTGCAAGCCTCTCTGGGACTCACTGTCCTTATTTGCCAAATAATTAAAAGTTGGCTTCTTACACTCCTAATTCAGATGGGAGTTTCTGCCCTCCCTACCCCCAGGCAACACATGAGAAACTTTTTTGTGAAGTTACCTTTAAAAATCCATGCAAGGGGTCATTGAAATAGCTCAGCAGACTAAGCACCCACTTAGGCAAGTACAGGGAGTGGGCTTCAATCCCCTGCACCACATGCCATGCCAGCTCCACCCCCAGGTGCACTGAGCTGGCCACCTAGACAGGTGTGATGGTGCACACCTGTAATCCTAGTGTTGGGGAGGCTGAAAACAGGAGCATCACTACAAGTCTGAGCTGCATAGTGAGACCCTGTACCAAATACATAAAAAATAAAATAACTAAAAAAATTTTCATGTAAGTTTGAATTCAATTTCACAGATACTATAAATTGTTTTAATATATCCATCTGACTCTTCTAAAAAATATTCATGTACAATTGATATTCCAAGGAGACACCTCATTGACTTAGGATTTAATAGAGTCTTAGCTAGAAGGCTTATACTCCTAGGTGTACCCGCTCTCTTCTAGGAGGAGCTCAGGTTTGGATGATGTCCAGTACCTTTCTGAAGGTCTGAAATTACTTTGTGGGGAGCCAGAAATATTAGCAACAGCATAGGCTGATATATTTGGATTGAAATCATAAAAATTCAACTGTTTCCACAAACTCTAACCAAACAAAGGATTTCTGCACATCCTATTCACCCAGCAGCTATAAGTTTTCATGCTATTTGTAGTGTGTATACTTTCAAGAGTCCCCAGAGATTATTGGGGTTTTTTTTGTTTTTTTTATTTTGAGATAGGGTCTCGCTATATAGTTCAGGCTGGCCTTGAACTCACTATGTAACCCAGGCTGGCCTCAAACTCCCAGCAAACCTCCTGCCTCTACCTCCCAAGTGCTGGGATCACAGGTGTGTGCCAGCATGTTCAGCTCCTTAGCGGTTTCTTTCCAATGCTGAGGCACTTAGAAATCCTGAGATACAACATATACAAGTTCTTGGTAATTCTTGATTAATCCTAAAGCCACATACAGACATGAGCTATTATAGCAGGCAGTGATGATAAATCCCTAATATATCTGCTACCCCAGCTTGTTCTAATGAAACAATGAGTTTTGCATCTGGCAAAGGAAGGGACACACATTCCTGTGAAACCTTAAGAGAGGTCAATGACACTGGGTGTAGCTCCGTGGCTCAAGGGTACAGCACTTGCCTTGCATAGATTCCAATTCCAGCAGCAATGTAAAAGGCAAGGTTAGGATCTTTTCTGGGCTCCTGCTCTATGCTGGTCCCAGGACCTATCCCATGGCCTTGTTTGTGATGTCTTTTCACCAGGACATTTCCTTCCACAATACTGTTTTCAGTGAGTGTGTGTGTGTGTGTGTGTGTGTGTGTGTGTGTGTGTGTATGAAAGGATCCAGTCTTCTGGTGTCCTAATGTGGCAAAATGGCATGCTAGATTATGTTTTAGGCCCTAAATTAAGGATTTCATGAAATTAGATTCAAGCCCTATTCACTTTTATGCCCCTGCCTAGTTTCTATACCACATCTCAAGAGGCAAGATGGAATTCAGTCTGTGACTCACTGTGATACAGTGGTCGGGGCCTAGAACAGTGGCTAGCATGTCAGAGGCTCCTTTTATTGCCTAGACAAATACAAATTTGAGTGTCCTGCGTGCAAAGTGGCATCCCAATGGGGCATTAGTTTTCAAATTGAAGGAAATTCAACATCACTTCAAGGCTTGGCTAAACCTGGACTTTGGAATCACAGATCTGGACCCCGGGGATGGGGGTGGGCCTGCGAATGTGCGTTTCTAATACATTCCTAGCCAAGGCTGAGGCTGCAGGCCTGGGAGCACACTCGGAGAACCTCTAGTATGGGCTCGGCAAGGGCCAAGTCCCGCAACCATTAGAACGCGCAGTAGGGCAGCTATGCTAAATACACCAAAAGTGGCGATTCTCTCTCGCCTAGGCAGGTCTGCGAAGGAGACACGCCAGAATCACAGAAGCCTGGGTCTACCGTCCCCAGAGTGAACCCGGACCTGGGATCAGATATGCGCGTCCCTCCCGCGCACGCACCCGAGGTACTCAATCGCTGGAGACAGGCCTGGCTCGCGCCCGCGGGTGAAAACCGCAGGACCTCGCCCTCCCGCCCGCCAGCGCTGCGCTCTTCTCCTCCGGGCGGTACCAGCGAGCGGGGCGGGTCCCCCTGACTCCCGGCCCTCCCTGATCCCTCCCCGGGGACGAGCTCGCGCCGCCCCCGCCCTGTCGTCGCCCGGGTCTCAGTCGCTGCCCGGCTGGCCCGGCCTCGCGGCTCGGGGACCCCGGCGGTGCTTTAGTCCGCCACGCACCATGGCCCAGCCTGGAGAGGAGGAGGCCGTGCCCCGGCCCGAGGTGACCGTGCAGATCCGCGTCGCTATCCAGGAGGCCGAGGATACAGAGGAACTGGAGGACGACAAGGAGGGGGTGGAGACGCGGCGCTCGGGGGACCTGGCCCGGTTCCTAAGCCCCGGCTGGGGCAGCGCCAGCGAGGAGGAGCCGAGCCGCGGGCACAGGTAGGCGCGGGCCTGGGAAGGACAGCGCGACAACTCCGCAGGCAGGGGCGCCCTGTGCGTTCCGGTGCCTGGGAACATCTCCGGGCCGTCCCAGAGTCCGAACAGGATGGTAGTCGGTGTCCCAGACCGCGGCTTGGGGACCCGACAAGGACCCCGGACGGGGAACCCGAGGGGCCTGGATGTGGAGCTGCCTGGGGTCCGGGAGGGAGAACTGCACGGGTCATCCTTGTCGGCCACCCCCTTGTCTGCAGGAGTCGCCCGCATCCTTAGCTAACCCAGACATTCCGCCTAATGTTCATCCCATTCCTCCCGAGACTGGGCCACCTACCCATGCAGAGGGGTCCCCACGAAGCCCTCGGTGCTCTCATGGCTATGTTTGCTTATGGGCCGAGATGCTTGGCTCTGACTGAGTGGAGGAGGCCACCCAACTCCACCTCCACCTCCACCCCCACCCCCACCCCCACCCCAGCCCTGATGTTTGATTTCGTGAGAACTCTCTTGGCCTGGTTTGAGGTGAGTGGAGGGAAGGCTGCTCTACGCACCGCTGTGGCAGTTGTGGGCTCCACATACTCAGGGTTGGAGGTGCCTGCGGCGTTGTTTGCTGCCTGCCCTGGGTTCCTGGTTCAAGGATGGCTTGGAGCTGCTGTGGCACCTGTCAACCTTGCCTCTAGGTCCTAAGCCTGTCCACAGCCAGACATCTTAGGCTGCGTCCCAAGTGCTCAGGCCCTTCAGGACTGTGGTTTTGTTCCTGCTGTAAAGGAGCTAATGGTATGGAGGATCCACTGAAAGGTGAGGAGGACAACAGAGAACCTGCAAAGTTGAGAAAATGCCAGCTGGTGGTCACCAAGAGCCCTCTTTCTCCTGGGCCTTCTGTGTCCCTGGTTGTAGCAGTAGGATCATCCCCTGGTGGGCAAGTATCTGCTTTACCAGGAGCATATGGGCTGTGAGGATTCTGGCGCCAGAATCATGCCTTTTAACTGAACCCCAGTAAAAGAGTCTGGGTTTAGGTGCTCAGGAATTCAGGGCAGACCAGAGGAGATAGTTGGAGGAGGGTAAAGAAGTCTGTCCCCACAGCTTAGGCAAGTAAGGTGGGACCCTGTGGATCTCTCGGCACCACATCCCCTGAAAAGCCTGATTCATGCAGCTCTGCTCAGCCCCAACAGGATGAAAAGCATGAACCTGTAGGCACTGACTGAGGCTGGAGAAGGCACCCACGGAGTCTAAGAACTTTGCTGTCATGCAGAGTAGATGGGAGGGGTTTTTCCTTCTGACTTTGCTTGTCTGTGGTTGTGGCGAAAAGCGAGCCTTTCTTGGAGATTAAATTAGCCAAGATGCAACCTCTGTTTATTTCTTGGTTCTGGAAAGATCCTTTGTGGAGGTCTAGGAGAAACTGATCCTCCTCCAGGGTGGGCCTCTTGCCTCATGCCTCAGAGCCGCCTATCCCAGCCCGGGCAGCTTGAGGATCCCAGAGCACTGGATCTGAAGTGCATCCTGCCGCCCACAGGCCCAGGGCTCAGCCTAGCAGCTCCCTGGGACTCTCCAAGGTAGAGGAGGTGCAGTGCTGGAGCCCAGCAGACAGGCGTCTGTGGCTTGAGGGGCTGCAGCCAAGAACAGGACAAACGCTGCCCCATTTGGGCCCAGCCTGGTATAGCAGCAGGCACCACCCTGTGGGAATGTTCCAGCTTCTGGCGCCTACAGGAGAAAGCCTAGATTCCTAAATCAGCTTGTTAGCAAGTCGCACCCACCTCCACCATTCCCTGAGCCTGTGGGCTCCTTCCCTGCCTGTCCCATCTCATGCTCCCAAAGTCCTGTCCCCACTTAGTTCCTCAAGCAGGGGGCTGTTTGGGGTCTCCACACCTCATGCTTCCACCTCTCTGTCCTCTGATGGATGATGCTCAGGCTAAGCTCTGAGCAGCCGGTGCTTAGACTTCACGGGGGCTCTCCACCACCTCCAGCCCTTCTGCTCTGCTTGACTCAGTTCCTCTATTCTGTGGGACTGCCATACGGTACTTCCTAGGCTACCGCGGATCATGACTGCGATTCCATGGTTCTGTCTCCCTCTCAGAACAGGAGCATTGTGGTCTCGGGGTCTGGGCTGGCCTTGTGCTCACTGTGTCTTCAGCACCCAGAGTGACACTCAGCATGTAGTAGGAGCTCTGTGACTATTCACTGCGTGGCTGCATAGCTCTCAGCACACTTAGTTCCCCTTATTGAAACCATATGTCCCCTCCCCTGGCAAGCAAGAACCTGAAGGCCCTGCTGGGCTCTCACCCTGTCCCTGTCTCTAGTACCTTGCCCAGTACCTGGCTTAACCTGGGGATCAAGGATTAAATAAACAACAAGGGAAAATATAACTTCTAAATTTCCATCAGTTTTCTCCCCACATCACACTTGTTTAAACAGCCTTTCCTTTATTTTTATGTTTTTAACGTAAAAATTTTCAAACATAAAGAAAATGTGAAAAACCAGGACTGTCAGGGATCCTATACCCACCATTGAGATGTATCAATTATTATGTAGCCATAATTGTTTGATGATATATAATGGCTCCTCCTGAGTCATTTGAAAATATGTTCTATACAAGAACTGTACCCCCAAATAATTCATATTGTAACTCCTAATAATGATATTCCCAGATGGGCATGGTGGTACATGCCTGAATCCCAGCACTTGGGAGGCTGAGGCAGGAAGATCACCGAGTCCAAAACCAGCCAGGGCTACCCAGTGGGTTCAAGGCCAATCTGAATAGTGAAATCCTGTCTTAAGGAAAAAAAAAAAAAATTAATTCCCTATAACCATGAAAATTTATTTCAGCTAAAATTTTAACAATATTTTCTTATGGTAATCCCTAAGACAATCTAATAGCTGAATTTCATGTTCAGATTTCCCCTCGCTGTCTTGTACAAAAGCTTCTTTTATCTTCAGGTCAGAACCAGTTCAATCCAGGTTGCCATATTTGCCTGTCTCTATAAAATCTTTTAGGCTAGACCCATTGCGAACCTATGACATGTGTTCCCAGGTGGGCTACTTATGTCATTGAAAGTTCTAAAAGTTCACTATCACTGGTCCAGACCATTCGTGCTTCTTTTTTCCTGTTTTGGACATATGAGGCTAGATGTCTTAGTGAATGTTCATTTTTTGGGTTGATTGGTCTGGTGATGTCCTCATGGCTTCACTGAGCTAGTTCTTCTGTTCCATGTACTTCTTATAAAGTTTGAGTCGTGGTTGAGGACTTGACTCATTCGGATGGAATATTTTAGCAAGAACACTTGAGAGGCCCCTCCTTGAATTTTATGTTGTATCACGCGTTCTATCACAGGAGGAGACTTTGGTAATGGAAATGTCTCTATCCTATGGGCATGTATTTTCTTCTGCAGTGAACAAGTTACTTGTAGGCTTTTTGCCTTTTGTTCTGTTAATGTGAGGTAGCATATTTATTGGTCTGCAAAGGTTGAATCATTCTTGCATCTTAGAGATAAATTCCACTTACTCAAGGTGAATGAACCCATTAATCTATCTATCTATCTATCTATCTATCTATCTATCTATCTATCTATCTATCTATTTATCTATCTATCCATACCTGTGGGGCCCTACTGTGTTGCCCAGGCTAACCCCAAACTCGTACCCTCAAATGATCATCCTGCCTCAGCCTCCCCAGTAGCCAGGGCCATTGCTACATTGGTGCATGCCATCATGCCTGGTTTATGATCTTTTTAATGTGCTGTTGAATCCAGTTTAATATTTTACACTCAAGTTTCACATCTATGCACATCAAGAATATTGGCCTGTAACTTTCTTTTCCTGTAGTGCCCTTATCTGTTTTTTTTTTGTTTTGTTTTTTTTCTTTTCTGTATTTGGTACAAGGTCTTGCTACACAGCTTGGACTCATAATGATCCTCTTGCTTTCTGCCTCTCCAGCACTGGGATTATAGGCATACATTACCATGCCTGTACTCTGTCTAGGTGGACAGCTCAGTGCATCCAGGGATGGTGGACCAGCACAGCATGCATTATCAGGGATCGAACCTAGTCCCTAAGCTGGCCTAAGGAGGCACTTAGTCTGCTGAGCTATCTCACCAGCCCTCCTTGTCTGGTTTTAATATTATGGTGATATTGGGCTCATAGAATGAATTTGGAAATATTCCCTCCTCTTCAATTTTTTTTGTGAGAATTTGCAGATTGGTATTCAATATTGGTATTAAATATTTAATAGAATTTAGGAGTGAGGCTGCCAGATCTTGGACTTTCCTTTGATGGAACGTTTTGATTCCTTTTTTTTTTTTTTTTTTGTCTTTTTGAGACAAGGTCTCATTATGCAGTTCTGGCTGGCCTTGAGCTCACTTCTGTAGCCCAGGCTGGTCTTGAACTCACATCAATCCTCCTGACTCAGCCTCCCAAATGGTGGGATTACAGGCATGCACCACCACGCCCAGCAGATTTTGACTCCTAATTCAAACTTTCTACTTCCTACTGGTCTATTGAGCTTTTCTCTTTCTTCACAATTCAGTCTTTGTGGGTTATATGTGTCTGTTCTTCTGTGGCAATGGCGTGGATCCTTTTAGAGCTCTCAGTGATATAGACCTGGTGCTGAGGCCCATGTGCCCCAGGTTGTGCTCCAGGGTATGACTCTTCTTGCACCTGAGGCTTTCACCTCATGGCTAGGGCCCTCTTCGATGGCCCGTGCTGGAGTCAGTCTCTGCTGAGGTTTGCAAGGCAGAGACTTTCTAATATTTTTCTTGAGACTTTCTAATTTTTTCATTCTGTATACATTTATTGGCTGGCATTCTTCTGTAACAGAGGGCTTCGCTTTTCCATCTAGATGAATGGAAGGCTTCTGAAAAACAAGAAGAAATCATTACTTCCATTTAGCTACCAATTTTCAAGGATAGGAATTGGGACACCAGGTGTGGTGGCACAGGCCTGTAACTTTAGAGCTGGAGAGGCTGAAAACAGGAGGAGCAGTATGAATCCAAGCTGTGTAGTGAGACCCTGCACCAAATATATTTTTTTAGAAAGAGATAGCAGTTGGTGTAAGAGTCACATCAAATAAAGCGATACTGCCATTGTCAAACTCAGTACATTTCACATTCACATTTAGATACTGAAAAGTTCAAAAACAGAATACATTTTTCCCCTAAGAAATAATGGAAAACCAAATAATTGGTTCTAAAGCCCCAAAAGTACACTTTTATGTATTTATTTATGTTATGGCTGGCTCAGCCTACCCTGGGGGTGGGGCTGGCTCAGCATGTGGTGCTGGGGATCGAACTGTGGTCCCTGAGGTTGCCTAAGCTTGCCTAAGCAGGTGCTTTAGACTGCTGAACCATCTTGCCGGCACCCAAAAGTACACTTTTAGAGCCGGGAATATGGCTCAATGGCATAAGCAGCTGCCTGGCAAGCACAAAGCACAGTCCTGAGTTCAATCCCTAGTACAGAAAAAAAAAGTACAATTTTAAATTCCAGGATTTTAACAAATTGCACAATTTCTTTCTGTAACTCTATCACAATTCTTAGAATGTTCCTCCTAGTTTTACTGCTGGAATCACTAGCTTTCTTAGGAGTCGTGGTTGTGATGTTTTACAGAAATAATGTGGAAAGGAAAAAAAAAAAAAAAAGAGCACCATGACGAACGCTTAAATGCTCTCCCACGAACACTACAAGTTGTTGGGTGAGAGCCATTTGGGGCTGCAGCGAGATGTGATGCATGACTCACTCTTGGCTGGGCAGGGACATTTTGTTGTTTTGGTACCAGGGATTGAACTCGGGACCTTGCACTTGCCAGGCAGGCACTTATGCCACTGAGTTATCTCCCTGGCCCAGTATAAGTGTTGTTTTTTGTTTTATTTTGTTTTTCCAAGTCAAATTTTCAGTTTGACTTTTGAGCAAAATTATAAACACCAAGCAGATACTTTTTTTGAACTTCACTATTTGAGTAGTGGAAAGGTGAAGCTGGGAACCGTTTGACAACCAAGGTATCATCGTCCTGTGAATGAGGAGCTTCCCACAAGCCTAACTCTTGCTCCCTTCCATTCATGGATTTTCATTTATTCTTCCCTAATTATGATTACAACGGTTATTCTTGATCTGAAAATGTCCACAATGTAATACGGGAGCCTCCTCGAGTTCTCTGCGTCCTTTGGGGTCACGTCTGTTACTCTGTGGGTGCTTCCTTGCTTTTTGGCACTACATTGCCCAGGCTTCCATTTGTACTTTTCGTATTCTGGTCATGGAACCCAGCCATCTCCACAAGAATCCATGATTTTTTCAAGTTCTAGTGAAAAAGTGTTTAGAAATCAAGGTCTGATTGACTTCTGGGAAGACAGTGGAACTGGTGAGTAGCAGAGAAAGAGCCTGTCTGAGATTTGGTATCCGGGCACTGGAATATACCAACATGAAGAAGAGGAGAAGGAGGAAAGTGGGTCCCTGGGGCTCAGAAAAGATCTGAAGCAAGAACTGAAGTCCATGGTGAGAGCAAAGAGAGAGACTTCAAGGAAGACAAAGGAAGTTACAGGAGACACTTTGTCCCCAAGCCTGGCCTCACCATGTGGGATGGGTAGCTCAAACATGAAGATACACAGGGACTGCTGGTGACCTCAGAGGTTTCCACACAGAAACACACCTGTAGAACAGAGCAGTGGAGGCAGCTGACCATGATGCATGGTGCATTACTTAGGTTCAAACATCCACCAGGAGAGGGTGCTTGGCTGGTAGCCATCTTGGAGAGGGGCCAGCTGAGCTCAGAATTCACAACAGCTGCAAGCTCCACCTAGTGGCTCCCAGTCAGGGCGAGGCTGCTGAGTCCAGGCGGAAGTTGACAGGAGATCAGGGAGCCAAGTTCGAATTGTTACGTGCTGAGCAAATCAGGCTCCAGCAGCCCAGCCAGAAGCCAACCTGAACCTCAGTAGAGCTAGAGGTGCAGGCCTGCTGGGATTAGCCACACCCCAGCCGTAAGCTGCAGGTGCCTTCCTGGGATTAAGCAGCTCAGCTGTGGTCGCTGTCTGCCCACCTTGTCCACTGGTGATGGCAGAGACACACACCTTCTAGTGGACTTATTTTTTCTTATTTTCTTTCTTGTTTTAATTTTTGCTCTGTTTTGCTTTTTTCTTCGTTGTTTGTTTTTATTTTTAGAGGACTCCAAACATGGTGTCTTGTCCTTGTTGTGTTCTGCTCTTGCTTTTTTTTCTTCCCTCTCTGCTTCCTGTCTTCTTCACCAATTTCCCAAAGTTTGCATAATCCTCCTTGGTCCTTTAGCCTTGCTTCTACTCCCTTCTTCTTCTGTTTTTTAAAAATGTGTTTGGTACAGGGTCTCACTATACAGCTCAGACTCATAGTCATCCTTTTGTTTTCAGCCTCCCCGGCACTAGGATTACAGGGGTGCATGCACCACCATCCCTGGTCCTGGTGGCCAGCTTAGCATGCCTGGGGGCAGGGCCAGCACAGCATGGCATGTTAGGGATCAAACCCCAGACCCTGCTCTTCCCTAAGCAACCCCTTAGTCCACTGAGCTATCTTGCCAATCTTTTCTATCTCTATTTTTTCCTCTTATCCCCTTTTAAAATTTCTCTCCTTAGGGGAAAATTTCCAAATTGAGGGCTTCATTACTGTATACAATTTTTGGTTGATTTTAGATTTTGTCATATAAGCACAAATCTGGTTCATACACTTAAAGATGACAAATTAATAGTTACCATAGCTTGTTATTTTCTAGGCAATGTTTGATGCTATTGTTAGTGCTGATTATACCACTTTAGCCAAAGTAACATAATTGTTCTAATCAGTTATTCTTTGTAGATACTGAGACTGAGATTCCCTAAGGGTCATAAACAATACTATAATCCAGTGCCAAAGAATCAAGGGGTAGGTCATATGGGTAGAAACTTCTCATCCTTGGTAAATTGAAAAGTTAGAATCTCACAACAGATTCAAAACCCCAAAGCCAGCCACCCCTGGAAGATATCTCTGAGGAATAGTCATTTCCTATGGGTTCTAAATACTAGCAATAAAACCACTCACTTTAAGCCAGTTACAAGCATCAACCTAGGAGTTTAAATAAATAAATAAATAAATAAATAAATAAATAAATAAATAATGAGAAGACCCTTACACAAGATGCAACTCCAGGCTTCCAACTCACCCAAGGCAAGCCCAGGGGGCAATGAGATGGAATAGCTCAAAAGCTACCCACCTGGATTCTTGGAAGTAACAAAGGAAGTAACAAAGCAAATGAATGAGATGCTAGAAAAAAATCAAACCAGAAATATTTTCTCAGATATCTATGGAGACAGTGACCACAATGAATGACAGGGTTAGTGAGTACGGCAGACACGGATTTTTAAACAAAGTACAGGAGCTTAGGACAATGATGGAGACCACAATCACCCATCATAGAAAGGAAATGGGACCCCTGAAATAGATTCAAAAAGATATCCAGGAAATTACAGATTTTGAAAGTATTACACAGCAGAATGAGCCGATGTGGGGACAGAATCTCAGCTACAGAAGGCAGGATTGTGGTTAGTGGATAAAAAGAAGGATTTCTTAAAATAGCAGAGGACTATGAGAAATCATTGCAGAAGCTGCTACATCAT